>CAJPEV010001074.1:0-10498 GCA_905338385.1 Darwinula stevensoni
GTTGAGTTAAAAGGTGACTACATTGAAAAATAAAGTGTTATTTTTCCCCTCGGATGTTTCTTTCTTATTCAGGTAGATAACATATTGAGTGACCCTCGTAAGTACCCCATGATTTTGATATGCTTTTTTGCGGCATATTTCGTAACTCAGCCCTGAAAGGGATGAGAGGGTGTATGAATTCATCGCGATAGCACTGTAAAAGTATTCTGACCGTGAAAAGTTCCGTATTTCATGATGAAAAGTTCGGATTTATCATCATCGTTTGGATCATCAGGTTTTGGTAAGGCAACGTCATCGGTATCTGTCATGAAAATGGACGTTTCAGAGGCACACTCAAAATTTTTAGACGACGATGGGTCTCCAACGGCAAAACCTTGTCGATGATGGGCTAACCCCAGCAGGTACCGATGTCATGCATATGTTTATCTCCTTTGATTGCTGTTAGAACGCATGTAACGCTTTTCGTGGGATGTAGACAGGCTTAGCCTAGGAAGACATCGGGATTGGCTGCCTATTGTCCCTATGGCCATCGCTTTCAGGGTTTTTGATCGAACCCAGAGAGTCGATTTCAGGAAACTTGTGAAATGTGACGTCGGACTACAAGAGCGACCTTGCAATGCCACGACCGAGGTTAACTCACTTCATCTTCAACTACGGTGTAAGGCATTGGGAGTGGCCTCCAAATATTAAACAATTCGGCAACGAACCAGATTCTAGGCGAAACTACCCGATTGCCATTAAGGACGATTCGCTTTTAGAGAGCCGAAGAGAACGAATTGCTTTTTGTCTGGTTTAATTTCCTCCAACATTTCACTTTTTTCATTGAAAGTAATTGTATTACTTTATAGTATACTGCTGAATTCGAAATTTATATATTTTTCGCAATATTGTGTAGTTGATTAATAATTGTTCCATAACGGAGCTGGCGCTACATGAGAAACATGGTTGAAGGATTCGCGGATGGGTCCCTGGTTCTCCTCACCTCTCCTCACTCGACAGCGTCTCGTTGAAGGAGGACGATGTTGTGAGCGTGGCTGGCTTCCCCGGATTCCAGAAGGCCTTCACAGTGCGGGTACGACGCAGCTTTCCTTCGTTCATCTTTGTAGTCTGCGTCGCGTGGTTCCCTTGCTTCTGGCTTGACTAGTGTTATTTGAGAGCTGCATGAAACGTTTTCAGTTCGATCTCTACCTTGAGTACCCCTAGGTCTCTTTCGGAGAAGCGGTGTCGGCTCCGAAGGAAGCCTCGCGAATGAGATGCAGACGCTCTGGACACCATCATCGCTTAGCGCATTGCTTTTCAACCTTTTTTTATTTCACGGCACACTTTCGAGTTTGCTCGATCCTCGCGGCATACAAAACCAAACTTCACAATGTCAATATGAATAATATTTTCATCAACCCCTAGTTTATTTGACCGACGTTCGTCGGTTGTTGCTTCAAAATAATAAAGTTATGTTATTTCTTTTTCCAATAATTCTGAAATTACCTTGACACATCGGGACTTTGCCGCGGCACACCGGTTGCGAAACACTGGCCTCGCGTATAGCAAATGAATCTGACGCAAAGCCTTAGCCACTGGTTGCTTTGCATGGGCATGTACCCATTTTGAAGATGTAGCTAGTCTAAAAGTAGAGCTGAAAATATTCCTCCCTCCTACAAACCCTCCAGCACAAAAAAATAGTCGCTCAATCTGTAATTTGTTGGACATTCAAAATGGCTTCGATGCCCTCGGGTATGGACAATTGGAAAAACACAAACTAGCGATGATTCACCGACAAGGTTTATTCTTTGAAGTGAGATATACGAAGGGTGATAGAAAAGTTCTAAGCCCGAGGCATTTCCAGTTGCAATACACCATTCTTACATTTCTCATGCGAAGACTGATGTCTCTTATGGTGACTGGAAAATTTTAATCTCATTTATCGATTAAATTAGTCATTGGTCGCCGTGCTTGCGGCCATTTTGGTCGCGGTGTTTGCGGCTGTTTTGGTCGTCCTGTTTCCCGCTGTTTTTGTTGCGGGGTTTGGGGCCGTTTTGGTCGCGGTATTTGCGGCCATTTTTGTCGCGGTTTTTGCGGCCATTTTTGTCGCGGTTTTTGCTGCCACTTTTGTCGCGGTTTTTGCGGCCGTTTTGTTTGCCACCATTGTTGTGTTTTTGTCCTCCCTCGCGGTTGCCGTCGTTGGGTTCACTGCTGTTCTTCTTGTCGCGTATCATCTGCAAAATCCCAAAAAGATTCGATTCCCGGTTGGTGTCACGCTTCCTCCGCGCGGTTTCATCTTCGTCCGTGTGCGTGAGGCTCCACGGTTTCTGCCGATCTGCGCCCGTGCTGCCTGCAATGTCAAATGTGACGCTGAAAATACTGCCAATTGCGTGGTGGAAATTGACTCATGACTCGTGGCTATTTTTTCACAAAGTGTAACTTTTACAGTTTTTTCTCTTCGCCAACAGATGACTATGAGCGGGGGCGAATCGAAAAGATAGCTGCAAAAAATACATCGCGGTTGACAGTTGTTCAAAGCAGATTCAACAGTTCGAATCATCATCGTGTCGATAAACAAGCTGGACAAAGCCTGGTCCAGCAGCCAGTCCAGATTTTTAGTCCTTTCGCTGCGTACATTTTGAAGAGGTGATAGGACCGTGGATGACTGAAGATGCCTTTCGCAGCGAGAGAGTTGTTCCGTCATAGACGGTATATGGGAAACGAAGGTGGATGTCAAAGGCAATGGAGGGGGGGGGGGGGGGGACTGAAAGCTCTTTCTCCAAGATCTATGCTGCTCCAGCAGTCTTCACAATAATAGTTTATTTTACAATTAACATTTTCTTGGATAAGATTTCTGGACCAGCCATTACATGAATCGAATTTGTGATTTGTCATGGTCAAAAGCCGTCAGACATCCACAAATGTTGAAAGGAAGCGGTGCTTGGACGCCCGCTCAGACATGGCCTTTTTTCACTTCTTGAAAAAAAAGGCTTGATATTTTAAATGTTATGAAAGTTCCAATTATCAAGATGAACCAAACAATAGGAAATGAAGAGATAACGATTCTTCGATGTTATGTTTCGACTGCAACGTTGCGCCGACTATGAGGCGAGGAAAATATGTTTCAGACCGACCTGGCACGGAGATGTCCAGGACTTCGCATCGGGCCGGAAGAGCCACCTGAGAGATGAAGACGAGGGCGAACAGAGGCAGAGTAACTAGGGAAACTGTACTGGCCATGGTCTATGGCAGTTGGACATAGGAGGATGCCGATGGATGTTTGAGGGATGCTGGTCTTGACTGTTGGGTTCTAGCCTCGGCGTCCTCAGCTTTTTATAGGGAGGGGGTTTTTCAAACTTCACGGAAACTCTCGTCTCCCATCAGATTGCTGTGACAGACGTGACATGAACTCCATTCAGTCCTCGTCGCTTTTCTTCTTTTCCTTCAAAAAAGCCATTCACAAAAGTTATTCACGCTCATACTGGAACGTGGCGGAATGAGATTGCGTTTTTATTGCGTTTAAATGCACTCAAAAGCGATTCCTGTTTCCCGCAACGCTTTGGTGTGTATTCACCTTGTTATTCCTTGGACACATTCTCAACATTGCGGATGGGAGGATCAGGAAATGGAAGCGTTGACGCCCCTTCCCTTTTTTGACTCATCGACGACACCTACTCATCCACAGATGTAATACACGTTTACTGTCGAGACCTTCTCGCAAGGATTGCGAGGCGACTTGTCCACCAGGAAACGACTCTGAACCGAGAAAAGCGTTTAGCTGGGATTTCGTGCGGAATTTTTTTTTCCTAATAGTCTGCTGACCCAACTCCGACGTGATAAATGGGGAGCAAAACACCTTCAGCACGAGACAGTAAGAATCGCGCGGGATCGCGCTCCAAACAAGCAAGGAAAGAGAGATTTCGTGCCGGAAGAAGTTTCTGCAAGGATTGGAAAGTTGTCGAAAATTTTTCTTAACCGGATATAACCTTTTATCATGAGATTGCTCTCCTGATCTTCAGAATCCCTTGTTGAAAGGATTCAGTCAACTAGTGGCTGGTGCAGATAAGTACTTGTGAGATGTCCCAGACGAAACTGAAGATCCTCGTTTTTCCTTCAGTTACGTAAACACGTGAAACGTGAAAGAAGTTGCAGGATTTGCAGAGCTTGAGTAGAGCTGGATTTCCTCTTCTCGAGTATCCAAACGTGATGAATCTTCGTCACGCGATGAAACTTTCACGAAAGATTAAAGGGATGATAGGAAAGTGAAATTTTCTTCAAATGTTGCGAGTGATAATATCGAGGATAGTATCAATACATACCCAGCAAAGTCACATGTGCACGTTGCAGACGCAGATGTTCGGGTTCACGATGCGAATCTCAAAATCGGCATAAGATGGCCTTTATGTTCCTCCAAACTTTCGAACCGGACCTTAGGAGAAGAGTTTTCTTCATTTCCTTGTATTCATCTCACCGTGATACTTGTAAAGCAGTATTTGGTAAAAGTATAATTATGTCTCAATGGCAACCATTGTTTCTGGAAAGTTTGAAGTGCTGCGGTTTTGTACGGGAACAGAAAAGTGCGAACCAACAGGTTATGAGTTTTCTCTCTCAGAAAAGTGAGCAGTCAAATTTCAATGAACTTGAAAGATTAACCCTGTAAAACAGAGTGGTCTTGTCACCTACTGTCACCATGATAACTGGAGAAGACTCTTCATGAGGATGATGGTGCTATTAAAGCTCTCTTCGAGGCTGATGATTGAGGTTCATGAGCAGGTTTTTTAACGCCCTTAAGTCCGAAATGAATAGAGATAAGTAAGGTACACAAGTGTACCTTATTTTGCTACTGTGCCCTTTCAACGAACGTACTTTACAACGATACGTTTTTCTACCTCATAACGTAAAACATATGTCCCTCACTGTGCGTTTCTGCATTGCTGTGTGCAGAACACTTCTTTTCTGATCGGTTAATGGTTCTTGAAGTTAACCTATGCTCAAGAGTTAGAAAGGGAACAAGTTCTGGAACGGATTTTTTTTAGGATCTGTATCTGGAGGATGAGTGTGGACGAGCCCTTCCATATCTTCCATTTTTCTTTTGGCTCCTGCAATATAATGTTTGCACGGTGATGTCACACAACCCTACGAATCCAAATCATTGTTCATGGGCTTACCGACAAGGGCGAAATTAACGTTTCTGATAATCAATGATGATCGATGAGCTGATGATCCTGAGATGTCCCTCGAGTCGAACACCAGAGGCGTCAATGCCTTCAAGAGAGGGCGAGAACTCATCGCGAAAGCACTGTCCATAGATCCACATTCCTACATTATAGACGAATATCCGGCTCCAACAGGCAAAGACTTGCCGATGATAGGCTAACCTACCCCCGTGCCCTTGTTGAGCCTGTGCCTAACTCTTTCGAAGCGTGCTCATACGCTTCGTGGCATGTCGATAGGCTAGGCTAAGCCTTTACGTGAGATAGACTGCCGCATGAGCCTATGGCTATTGTTTTCTGGGTCTTGTCAACAATCCAGCAATTTTAGGAAAATTGTGAAATGTGACGTGGGGGTATGAGAGCGACCGTGCAACGTCACGTCCAAGCTTGCCTCACTTCACCTTCTCCTGCGGTGTAGGGAATAGAGTGGCCTGCGAATACTTCGGGAACGAGTCGGCACGGTTCTCAGGGTATCAATGTAGTTTTCGTGGTATCGGGAGGCGATAACACCCATTTAGATGACACGTGTCGAGGTCGAGTGTTCCTCAGATTAAGGGAAGGCCTACGCCTTTTAAATTTTTGTGTATGTTCTTTCTTTAGTATATCCTAGCTGCTTACTGCCTGATGCCTTACGTCAACATTGCCCCCCTTTTTGCTTGTCCATAAAAGCATCTAGTTTCTTAAAAAATAGTGATGGCACGGGCAGCTACTAGGTCGTCGTCTAACGCATTCCACACGTTCACCACTCTCCAAGTAAAGAAGTCCTGTCTCGACCTGAGCCGCTCCTGCGGTTCAAGCAACTTGAGTCGGTTACCTCTCGTTCTCTTAATGCCATCGAACTGGAAGAACCTCTGCATGATCTATTCCTTTAATTATGTTGAAAGCCTGGGTGAGATGACCCCTCCTTAACCTTCTCTCGAGCGAGGACAGTCCCAACGCCTGTAAACGCTTCTCGTACGAAAGTCCTTTAACCTCCCTTTATCGTTGTTGTGGCCCTCCTCTGTACCCCCTCGGGCGCCAACAATTCACTCTTATTTGTAGGCTTATTATTTGTAACTGGATGCAATGTTCCAACTGGGGTCTTATCAGCGCCGCATACAACAGAAGAATAACTCGCGAGTTCCTACATGCAACCGAACGACGAATGAATCCTTGCATCTTGTTACATATGGTCACCGTCGCTCGAGGACAACTTGAGTTCATCGCCGATAGAAACTCCTAGGTCTTTTTCCGTTTGCCTCCCCCAGTTTACCCTACGCCAAACGTGTCGAGAGACCAACCGTTTTTTCGACCGACGTGGAGAACTTTTCATTTCCTTTTATTAAACCTCATGAGCCATTTCTTGCTCCACTCGTCCAAAAGACTCAAATCTCGCTCGGCTCGAGCCCTATCCGCCTCCCCCCTTACAGAAAAACCTATTTTGGTATCGTCGGCAAATTTACTTATCATACCCCCTATGCCTAGATCCAGATTGTTTATGTAGACCCAATGCAGAAACGGTCCGCGGACCTCGCCCCGAGGAACACCGCTTGCTCGTCCGACCTCCGTCGACGCTTCCTCGTTTACCCATTACTCGTCGCACTCTTCCCGTCAGCCAGTCACCGATCCACTCGCTCGTCCTACCTTGGATCCCGTGCGCCTCTAGTTTAACCCGCAACCGCTCGTGTGGAACGGTATCGAGAGCTTTCGCAAAATCTAAATAGACGATGTCCACGGGATTCCCCTCGTCCCTCTCTTCCGTCGCCCGATCGCAGAATCCGAGCGAGTCGGTGGGAAGATTACGATTCCTCCTAAAGCCGTTATGAGAGTCCCGGATGAGCGCGTTTCCTTCGAGGAAGTCCAAGAAGTGGTCCCTTAAGACGCTCTCCATGAACTTCCCCGGGACGTTCGTACCGGCCTATGATTCCCCGGATGACTCTTTTCACCCTTCTTAAAGATCGGTACGACGCTCGCTAGCCTCCAGTCCTTAGGAACTTCATCCTGCGAAAAGCTGCTTTCGAATACGATTCTTAGCGGAACCGATATTTCTCTAGCGAGTTCCTCGATGACTCTCTTGGGAATCCCATCGGAGCCGGTCGCCTTGCCCACCTTTAAAATTCCCTATCGTACCATGATCGTCTCCTCGGTGATGGAAATATCCTCGATGCCCGCCGACGTCACCTCCTACCAAGTCGGTGCTTTGTAGGATTCCACAGTGAAAACGGAAGCGATGAACTCGTTAAGTATCCCGCCCGTATCTTTATTACTTGCAATCGACACTCCCTCCGCCTGTCGTTCGTTAGAGGCCCCGATCGACTGTTGACACCTACCACTAGCATACCGATAAAAAGCCTTGGGTTTCTTCTTAGCACCGCCAGCCAGCCGTTCCTCTCGGCTCCCGTCTCGAAGACCTCATTTCCCGCTTCAACGTCCGAGTGATGGTCCCATATACTTCACAGTCCGTGTCATCTCCCGTGCGCTTGAACGTATCCCATTTTCGCTTTTTATCCCTGATGAGAGCTTTGATTTTACCCGTAAACCGGACCGGTTGCATGACCGATTTCGTGGACTTCTTGGGGATGCATTCCTCCGTAAAGCCCTGCAAAAATGTCTATTGTTCCTCTATCGTCAGCCCACGGAACCGCACCTCCCAGTCGATATTTGAAACGCATTCACGTAGTCTTTCAAAATTAGCTTTCTTGTAGTTGTACAAAAACTTCGTCGGTTTGGCGTTGCTCTTCACCCGCTTGATATTCCACGTGACCGCGCAATGGTCCGAATCTCCCAAGTCATCCGGTACCTTAACGTCTAGTGCCGGTTTATCGTTCGTTGCATTCTTCCACGTGCCGAACGGGAAGGGCATCCTGAACCGCAACGAGGAATTCCCTATCCCTTTCGCTTCCCCCCCCCCCCCCCTTTGCGGAACCGACATGTTTGTTAAAGTCTCCGAAGAGTCATGTCTGCTTCGAGATCTCGCTGATCGAACGCGTCGGTGCAAAATGAGCTGCTTCGTCCTCACGAGATTTAGGGGACTATAGGAAATTCCTAGCACGATCTTCCCGATTGCCCCACGGATCTAGCACCAAAAATGTTGGATCGCGACACAGTTAGCCGAGGCGAGATCTCTGACGCGAACGCCCGGTTCAGTTCTAGCGTACAACGTGACGACTCCCCTTTTTCTCGCCTTCCGCGAGATGTCGAGCCCTTCGATCTCAAATCCTTTGTCCGAAATGTGAGAACCACCCCAAGTCTCGGTTATTCCGATGACATCGAAACCGTCATCCGGTGCCCTACCCCTCCTCTGATGATTTCTCCTCTAACTGCTCTGTCGATTCTCGTGTCGTCCCCCGTTGCCGCCTTCAACTCCCTCGCTGCTGCCCTTGTTGTTTTGGCTTTTGTTGCGTCTCGTCTGCTGCATTTCCTCCGGTTCCGAGTCCACGTCGGTCTCTCGCTTCCTCCGCTCGGTTTCGTCTTCGTGTGAGTGAAACTCCACGTTTCCTCCCGGTCTGCACCCCTGCCGCCTGCAATGTCAACTGTGATGCTGCGAATCTCAAGTCTGAAGACGTCGGATGCTCATAAACTTTGAAATAATACTTTGCCCGAATCTCCCCGTATTTCACCACGGACGCTCGAACTCCCTGGATTCCCGGCAGTCGCTGCAGCGAGCGATGCCAGCGTTACCTTGCGAGAATCGCGGCAACTCTCGTCTCCTCGTTCATTCGAGAGATGACGAGACGAGAGCGAATCTCCCATTTTTCGTGAAAATAATCCCCCCCCCCTCCTTTTCATGAGGCCGATTCGCAAATTTCATTTCTGAAAGGCACATCCTCGAAAGATAAGAAAGAGTTCTGCTGAAACCCCAATTTCATATCTCGAAGCGTTTGGCCTGTGGAGCTGTCACACAAGAACACGATTGTCGCTCGGCCTTAAATATTTAAGCAGGAATTCAGAGCAATGACAGTTGCAGGAAAGAATGGAATAAACATACCCCATTCCAGAAGCTCATGACTCGACGAACAAAAGGTTGCGACGAGAAGTGATGTTGAAGGAGAAAAAACGGGTAATTCTTAAACAGGCCTCAAACAGACGAAGCCCAACACGCTGAAGTGGCCAGTGCCCTTAATGGAGTTCGTGAACTCATCGTGACAGCACTTTACGAGTATTTTGACCGTAAAAAGGTCAGTAGTTCTTGATACAAAGTTCGTATATATCACCTCTCTCGTTAGGTTTGGTAAGTCAGCGTCATCGGGATCCGTCGTGAAAATGGACGTTTCAAATGCATTCATATAAAAAAATTTTAGACGAATGTCCGGCTCCAGAAAGCAAGAAATTGCCGATGGTAGGCCAACTTAACCTTGCTTTGGCCTGCACCTAACTCCTTTGAGTGCAGTTGGAACGTATACGACGCTTTTCGTGGCATGCAGAAAAGCTTGACCTAAGAAGACATAGGGATTGGCTGCCCAATGCCCCTATGACCATCGCTTTCTAAGTCTTGTCTTCGACCCGGGGAGTCGATTTCAGGAAAATTGTGAAATGTGACATCGGACTACAGGAGCGACCGAGGTTGCTCCACTTCGTCTTCACTCACGGTGAGACCGCTGAATGCTAACTAGATAGGCAATTAATCAACACGGTTTTAGGAGAAACTGACTGAATGGAATTAAGGATAATTCGCTCTTAGAGGGTCGAAAAGTTCGGATTGCTTCTTGCTTCCTTTAATTTCTCAGGCCATTACATTATCTTCTTCCTTCAAATTAATTATATTAATTTCTATTACATTCCTAAATTTCAAATTTTTTTCCTCGCAATTTGTGTAGGAGATTGATGATTGCCATATAACCGAGTTGGCGCGACACGAGAAACATGGTTGTACGGTGAGAAGCAGTGGTTGGCATGGGCCCTGGTGCAAGGAATGAAACGGGGCCCACTCCAATTTCTTACTATTGAATTATGTGGGAGTCACTTTTTTTTTTGCTAGATTTTCCTCGGCAGCATATAAATCGTCGTCGATAGCTGAAGTCAGTGTGGAAGGCAGTGGCGGATACAGAAATTTTTCATAGGGAAACAGGCCCTGTTTTCTAGTTCCCAGCCTTCCCCTCCCCCTCCCCCCCCCTCATCTACCACCACCCTCCGTCCTATCGCCTTGTTAATTTTTTGTTTGGGGTAAAAACCCTGAATATCTATTTCACAGGAGCTAATAAACATTAATTTATGAACTTATTAATTAAATTTAAAACTAATTTATGAATTTATTATGGGGGGACTGCCCCTTCTCTGCCAGAGGAGGGGCAGCCCCCCCCCCCCCCCCCCCCCCCCCCCCCCCCCCC
>CAJPEV010001074.1:10530-79765 GCA_905338385.1 Darwinula stevensoni
CGGCCAGGGGGGGGGCCCCCCCCCCCCCCCCCCCCCTCCTCCTCCTCTCCTGGATCCGCCACCAGTGAAAGGGAGAATGCAGAACCGGATAAAGAAGTTGTGAGGCGAGGGGCAAGTGGAACCTTGGTCCCAACCCCCCACCCCTGCCACTTTACGCAAATACTTAACGTGTTTAATTTCCTTCGAGGGGCCCCTGGAAAAGTGGGACCCAGAGCAACAGCCCACTTTGCCCCCCCTCAATCCGGCCCTGGGTGAATGGTATTGAAGTGGCCACCACTTCATTTAACCACACGAAGCGGGGTCCCAGTTGCGAGATGTCTCTGTACAGTGTCGCGTTGAATTCCTTTGATTCATTTTCGGCTGCTGGCTCTCACCTATTCCCGACGCCAAGGGCTCCTCACCTCCCCCCCCCCCCCCCCCCCCCCCCCCCCCCCCCCCCCCCCCCCCCCCCCCCCCCCCCCCCCCCCCCCCCCCCCCNCGTAGCTCGGTGTCTGGGCCCCGGTGCAGTCGCACCGCCTGCACATTCGGTAGCTACGCCACTGGTGAAGGATTCGCGGATGGGCCCCCGGTTCTCCTCACTCGAGAGCGTCCCGTTGAGGGAGGACGATGTGGTGAGCGCGGCTGGCTTCCCCGGATTCGAGCAGGCCTTCACAGTGCGGGTGCAACGCAGCTTTCCCGCATTCCTCTTCGTTGTCTGCGTCGCGTGGTTCCCTTGCTTCTGGCTTGACCAGTGTTAGTTAAGAGCTGCATGGGAACCTTTCCCGATTCAGTCTTTTTCCTGTGTCCCCGTAGGTCTCTTTTCGAGGAGCCCAGTCCGCTCCGAAGAAGTTCCGCGATCGAGATGCAGGCCCTTTGGACGCCATTATCGCCTGGCGTACGGTAAATGGGGATTTTGACAAGAAGGCCCAGCCACTGATGGTTTTCCACGTGCAAAAACTCATGCTGAAGCGGTAGCAAGTCCGAAAGTAGAGCTAAAAATATTTCTTCCCTCTTTCCCCTCCCAAAAAATTGTTGATCGATCCCTCCCTTGGCCATTTGAGATGGCGTCTATTCATTCTCGGTTAGTGACATCTGTAAGAATACGAAGTAAGAATGATTCACCCACAAGATCTATTCTTGGAAAGGAGAGATATTGAGAGTCTCTAAACGATCTCTGAAAAAAAGCAAATGCAGTAGGCATACCGAGTAAAAATGTTTCCTTTCAAAATGAAGACATTCCGCCCAAAAAAGGGACCTGATCTCGCAAACGGCAACGAACCCATGAAAAGGAATGTCCTCAAAAAGAGTTATCTCAAATATAAGTGGCGACTCATCGTTGGCATCGAATTTCGTGCTGGCAAGGAAAAAGAATCGAAAAGCATCTTCCGCTTCTCTCCAACTTGTTTCTAAAGTCTCTCGATTTAAGTGAAACTTAGTGATACTTCACACAACGAAAGGGAAGAACCAAACCTGGATGGAAGGGGTTTGTCTTCCGAATGTTTGCAAATACTTGTCAAGAGCACCCTTGTCATGTCAAGAGCACCCAATAAGATGATCCCATCAAAACCTCTAATTTGACTCAAAACTAATGTGAATTTTCGGCAGGGAGTGCAACTTTTGCTTGTTCCCTGTTGGAGGCGAAGAAGTTTCTTGCAAGTATCGTTTGTAAAATTTTTTGTCTCCCCTCACATACCGACCTGGTTTCTTTTTTTTTTTTCTTTTTTTTTTTACTGGAGGTGGGCATTGCACATGATGTAAATCTTGGTGATGGGGATCTTCGGACTAAACGAATTTTTCAACGGTCTCGGACTTTCAAACTCGGAGCACGCGACGGCGGCGACCCACTTGTCATTGGCTCTGATGAAGCCGATCTCTCGAGTGAAGATTTCCCCCCCTCTCGCATTCTTTTTTTTCAGTCGGTCTACTGTTCTTGGCCTTCCCTACGGTTATGCGCTGTACCTGGGCGTTCGGCGCCTCCAAATGGAGAAGTTGTTCCCTCGTCCTCTGCCCCTTCTCTTCAATCGAGACGGTTCGGCGGATGACGAAGTCGAGGACCACGATGGGGATCGAGAGCCGACCGCGATGAGCACAGACTGAGAACCGTCACTGTCATCGACAACGGCCGTCGTTCATCTGTCACACGAGGGGACCGCATTTCGAGTAGCAGACTCCGGAAAACTTCCTTTCTCCGTCGAAGAAGAATATCGGCCAGAATCGGTGACTCGTCCCCTGTAGGGAAGTAGTCCTCCATATTCCCATTCACAAGACCCAAGCGAACGTCCTCCATTCATGGGAAATTCGCGAACGTCCTCCATCGCGTACACGCCTCCGAGACGAGGGGGTGGGCCTCCATGCATCGCATGCTCCCCCGGACCTGGACGGATTCTCACCGTCGGAGACCGGCGAAAATTACGTGTGAGGCCGAGAGGGGTAAGACGGACTGCTACGTCGATAGGTCGTGCGAACGTCGTTGTGGCACCAGAAGTACAATCGATTCTTCGAGGGTGATGATTGTTAGTTTGGATTCGACAGCCTTCGGCTTTTCGTCTGAATGATCGGAAACCCAATATAAAAAGAAATGCAACCAACTGTCTCGAAGCACTTTCGACTGTCGTGCCTGAATGCAGGAACTGTTTCCGATTTGCTTTTAATTTTGGGCTTGACTGCTACTAGAAGTTTGGCCTTCGTTATTTTAAACGAAAAACATTAAATGCAATGGGAAGTGGCTTGGGCGATGCCCACTGAGAATGGAATTGCAGAATGGAAAGTTATATTGTTTTTAAAGAGAGAAGCGTCAGATCTCAAAGATCCTAGCATTTAAAGAAATTTACTGCTTCCATTTTATTTCCTGGAGTTTTGTATCAATACTTGCGACTTGTCGGAAGATTCCGTTAATGATTCCGAATATCACTTCATTTTAAGTGATGTTTACTTCCAAAGAAGGGCGAAATTAGAATCTCCCACGACCAGTTTCATCAATTTTTCCCTATCTACGGAGGTAGGGGTGGCGCATGAGCGCCTTTCCGTTCCCTATGAGGACATCGGTGCGAATCGAATGGGGTGAGCGGCCAAGGTGAATAAGGCATTGGAAATAATTCCCCCAGTCGGGAGATTCCGTCGGCTTCTTCTTGCAGGTCCGCGCTGCGATAATCAGCATTCCTCAATTTTGCAAGTTTTCTTCGAAAGTGCTTGGAGGAATATGCCTCCAATACCGTTTGTGTATTTCCCACCGAATTGATAACTCTTGTAGTGGATTTTGTGACCTTCTAGAGAAATAAAGGCTCTTTTCAATACGTCAATTGACTTTGTTTTTGGACAAACATTAAATAGGACATTTCTCGGCAATGAGCACCTCTTTCAATCCTATAATTATTTATAGATGAAAACTTTAATCCTGGAGTTCATCGACATGGGGAGACGTCGGTGGGTTTTTTCTTGGTATCGGAGGTCTCGTCCTAGTTCATGCTTCCACACCTTTGTGATTGCACTCGTGATTTTCGTTGCCGCAGGCGTTTTCATTATCACTTTGGTTGTGTTTGTGTCCTCCTTGGTTGTAGTCGTTTTTGTCGCCGTGGTTGTGGCCATTTTGGTTGCCGCCATGGTTGTGTTTTTGTCCTCCCTGGTGGTTGTCCTCGTTGGATTCACTGCTCTTCTCGTCGCGTCTCATCTGCTGCATCCGACCATGCTCCGATTCCTGGTGGGTCTCTCGCTTCCTCCGCCAGGTTTTCTCTGCCTCCGTCCCTCCGAGATCCCCGTCGTTGCCGTGCTGCTTCCTTGGTCCTTCGCCATTTCCGTGGTGTTCCTGGCTCCCCTCGTGATTTCTCCCCCCGCCGTTCTGTCGGTGCTTGTGTCCTCCGTTGTCGCCCTGGTCTCCTTTGCCTTCTTCGCTGCTGCTGCTCTTGTGGTTGTGGTTGTTATGATTATTGTGGTTGTAACCATTTTGGTCGCCGTGGTTGTGGCCGTTTTGGTCGCCGTGGTTGTGGCCGTTTTGGTCGCCGTGGTTGTGGCCGTTTTGTTTCCCGCCGTGGTTGTGGCCGTTTTGTTTCCCGCCGTGGTTGTGGCCGTTTTGTTTCCCGCCGTGGTTGTGGCCGTTTTGCTTCCCGCCGTGGTTGTGGCCGTTTTGCTTCCCGCCGTGGTTGTGGCCGTTTTGGTTGCCTTCTTTGGATTCACTGCTTTTGTTCTCGTCGCGTCTCATCTGCTGCATCCCATCATGGTCCGATTCCTGATCGGTATCTCGCTTTCTCCGCGAATTTTCCTCCATGTCCGTCCCTCCGAGATCCCCGTCGTTGTCGTGCTGCTTCCTTCGTCCTTGGCCATTTCCGTGGTGTTCCTGGCTCCCATGATTATTTCTCCTCCCGCCGTTCTGTCGGTGCTTGTGTCCTCCCTCGTTGCCGTCATGAACTCCCTCGCCTTTCTCGCTGCTGCCCTTGTTCTGGTTCTTGCTGTGTCTCATCTGTTGCATTTCCTCCGGTTCCGAGTCCGCGTCGGTCTCTCGCTTTATCCGCGCGGGTTCATCCTCGTCCGTGTGCGTGAAGCTCCACGGTTTCTGTCGATCTGCGCCCCTGCTACCTGCAATGTCAACTGTGACGCTGAAAATACTGCCAATTGCATGGTGAAAATTGACTCATGATTCGCGGCTATTTTTTCACAGTGTAACTTTTACCGTTTTTTCTCTTCGCCAACGGATGACTATGAGTGGGGGCTAATCAAAAGGAAACCTGTACAATATACAACACGGTTGACAGTCGCACAAACCAGGTACAACAATTCGAATCATCATCGTGTCGATAAACAAGCTGGACAAAGCCTGGTCCAGCAATCAGTCTAGATTTTTAACCCTTTCGCTGCATAAATTTTGAAGAGGTAATAGAACTGTGGATGACTGAAGATGCCTTTCGCAGCGAAAGGGTTGCACCGTCAAAGAAGGTATATGCAAAACGAAGGTGGATGTCAAAGGCAATGGGGGGTGGGTGGAGGGACTGGAAGTACTTTCTCCATGATCTATGCTGCTCCACCAGAGTCTTCTCGATAATAGTTTATTTTACTGTTAACACTTTCGTGGATGAGATTTCTTGAACAGCCATTACATGAATCGAGTTTGTGATTTTTCAAGTAATTATTTAAGTCTGAAGCTTTCAGATACCCACAAACATTGAAAGGAAGCGGTGCTTGGACGCCTGCTCAGACATGGCCTTTTTTCACTTCTTGTAAAAAAAAAAAGGCTTGATTTTTTAAATGGCAGGAATGTTCCAAGGTCAAGATGCAGCAAGCAGTAGGAAATGAAAACAACGATTCTTTGATGTTATGTTTCGACTCAGTATACGACTGCAACGTTGCGCCGATTATGAGGCAAGGAAAATATGTTTCAGACTGACCTGGTACGAGGACGACGTGGACTTCGCATCGGGCCGGAAGAGCCACCTGAGAGATGAAGACGAGGGCGAACAGAGGCAGAGTAACTAGGGAAACTGTACTGGCCATGGTCTATGGCAGTTGGACAGAGAAGGATGCCGATGGATGCTGAGAGATGCTGAGGGATGCTGGACTTGACTGTTGGGTTCCAGCCTCGGTGTCCTCCGCTTTTATAGGGAGGGGGTTTTGAAACTTCTCGGAAACTCTCGTTTCCCATCAGATTTCTGTGACAGAAGATTCCATGAACTCCATTCAGTCCTCGTCGCTTTTCTTCCTTTCATTCAAAAAAGTCATTCACAAAAGTCATTTATGCTCATACTGGACCGTGGCGGAATGAGATTGCGTTTTTATTGCGTTGAAACGCGCTCGAAAGCGACTCCTGTTTCGCGGAACACTTTGGCGTGTATTCACCTCCTTATTCCTTGGGCATAGTCAACATTGTGGATGGGAGAGTCAGGAAATGGAAGCGCTCACTCCCCTTCCCTTTTTCGATAATCGACGACGCCTACGCATCCGCAGGAGATAAAATACACGTTCATGGCCAGGTGGAGGCTTTCGTATTGCAAGAGACGACTTGTCCACCTGGAAACGACACTGAACCGAGAAAGCGTGCAGCTGGGAATATGCTGAAAAATATTTGCTGATAGTTTGCTGACCCAACTCCTACGTGATAAACGGGGAGCAAAACACCTTCCGGCATGAGGCAGCAAGAATCGTCCGGGATCGCGCTCCAATTAAGCAAGGAAAGCGAGATTTCGTGTCGTAAGAAATGTCTGCAAGGAGGAAAGCTGTCGAAAATCAATATTAACCGGAACTCATGCTTCATCATGAGATTGCTGACCAGATCTTCAGAATCTCATGTTGAAAGGATTCAGGCAACTAGTGGCTGACGAGTAATTTCACTGTTATTCACATAACTTCGGGAACGGAAAAAGTGGTCGAAAATACTCCTGGCACAATGTCGCTCAACGTATACTTACACTTTTTTTCACTTCCCTTCATAGAAGGGTTCTCATCGCATGCTGTCGAGTTGTTTGTTCTTATTATCTCCCCAAATCGAACCTCACAGACTCTAAATGGAATCGCGTCATTCACATGCCAAAAAAGCAACCCAAAAATATTGACAGTTTTGTAAACTGGTTTTCTTCTGATTATCCATACGTACTTCATTGCTTGCTAAGTCATCTTGATCAGAATTCAATGCGCTTCGACACGGCACATTTTGGATTCATGAATCTAGATGCAAACGCATCTACGACGCATTTGTTTAGGAATACACTCGTTATTCGCAGAACTCCGTTCAACGAAATGAAGGATCGCAAAAGGATGTGTAATCATTCATTTTTTTAAGGTTTTTATTTTCAACTCAAGTTAGCTTCAACCTGAAGAATATTGCAGAAGATGGCAAGAGTACATTCTACGTCGTCGTGATCTTCTACCAGGAAGTCGTCTGCTAAGAAAAACGGTTTTCTGCAATGATTTAAGTCAAGAACTTTCAAATCCAAATATTAGTGCTGTATCCTCTGAGGCACCCTTCCGCGCGAGGCGAGCTGACCGATAAAATTCATTTACTATCATCTGTTTCTCTCCTGGCGGAAAGGGGGATGAGGAGAACGGCTGGCCTGGGCGAGTCGCTCCTTCTAAGAAGGAAGAATTTCGTATACGTATGAGTAACTCGCGATTAATGAACGTTTGGGAAGGTCATACCTGCAGCCGCCTGCTTTCGTTGTCTGTAGCAGGCCATGGTCAGTCTAGAAGTCTCATTATGCTTCTTCTGATATGATTTTTCGTTCTTTTCGCGTTCCCTTGGTGCAGCGGTTCTCAAACTTTTTACGCTGCGCCTCTCCTAGCGACCCTAGTTCGGCGTCGCGCCCCCTTTCGCCCCCTTTCCCTCTGAGGGGACTACCTAGAAATTGAGATAATCCCAAAATACTTTTTTATACCATGATTTGAAACATTTTTCCTTTTGGCTTTTGGAATTCAATGCTAGCGCGGTGAGGTCACACACCCTACGAATCCAATTCATGGTTCATGGGCCTACCGGCAGCGGCGGAATTGAGGTTTGTTTCTGTTTTACGTATGACATGAAATGATGATGAATAGATGTCCCTCGAGTCGAACACCAAAGGCGTCAGTGCTTTCTAGCGGGTATGTGAACTCATCGCGAAAGCACTGTGCATGGATCCACATTTCTACTTTTTAGGGAAAGATCCGGCTGCAACAGTGAAAAACTTGCCGATGGTGGACTGAAGTACCCTCGTGTCCTAGTTAGGCCTGTGCCCTACTTCTACGAAGTGCGCTCATACGGTTAGAACGCCTGCAGCGCGTTTCGTGGCATGCTGGCAGCTTTGGCCTAGGCTAGGCCTAAGCCTGTACATGGGGATAGGCTGCCTCATGAGCCTGCGGCTGGTGTTTTTTGGGTCTTGTTGGCGATCCAGCTATTTAAGGAAAGTTGGGAAATGTGACGCAACCCCACGACTGAGGTTGCCTCACTTCACCTTCACCTATATTGTGGCCTCCGAATACTCGCTGCTTCGGGACCGAGTCGGCACGGTTCCAGGCGGAACCGACAGGATGCCATTAAGGATGCCCGTAGAGATCCGATGAGAACGGATTCCTTCTTGCCTTGATTAATTTTTCTCTGATCGCTTTTTTTCTCGAACCATTTTACTTCATATTACTTTCCTGAATTTAGCATTTTTACTTCGCTCGCAATTTCGCGTAGCTGCTTGATAATTTCCAGACGACGTAGTCGAAGAAACACGCAGAAGAACGAACAACCCTGCTCGTGCTCTCCCGCCGCTCCCCACGCGGCCATTCCCCACTCGGCCATCCCCCGGGAGGCATCTCCCACGCCTCGTCCGAGGCCGCCGCGTCTGGACCGATTTGGCGGGCCTGACCGACGAACTGGAAGGTGAGAATCGTCTCGTTGGTGACCGCAGGGAGCAGTCTCGTTCGAGGCGTTCGTTACTTTCGTACGAAATGAATTCGCTGCGGATCACCGATAGAAGTCGTTTCTGTTGCTTAGAAGACGTTACGTAATGTCCGTGACGAAAACATGCAAGAGTCGCTCCCTTGAAAACGAGGACTCTTGCAACGATCAGTCGTCGTGCAACAGAAACACCCCAGGCCTGTGAGACACGATTCCACCAGGAATCGAACCCTCGATTCGCTGCGCAGTTGCGCGCTGGCGCAGTAGCTGACACGAGCAATTCAACTGTCTCGTGTGTTGATGGTAGATGGCCTGGCGGTCGCAAACAGATGAGACGAGGGTTATCACCCTCGAGGGGCTTCAATCGGCTTCAACTGGCTTCAATCGGCTCTAACACACCCCGCACGTACTGGCTCGACGAGGTTTCATTCCCCTTCACCCGCGGATCTATCATCGATGGGAGTCGGCGCGTAACTCTTCCGAGAATGCGACGTAGTGGGTTGAGATGCAGGCGGTAGAAAACGACGAAGGAAGACCCGGGACCGAAAGACCGGGGACTGGAAAACCCACGGTGCGTGAATGTTCCCTTGCTAGCACGTTTGAGGCCGGGACATTTTATAAGCTACTGTGCTGCATGTCCAGTTATTTCAGCTACTTCTTTAAAACTTCACGAGAAAGAGCAGTTTATGAAGTAGGCCTATTGTTAAAATCAATTTTCAAGGACTTTCCCCCCCCCCCCCCTTTCCCCCCCCCCCCCTCCCTTTAGGGAGTCTTCGTAGCTTTTCAGGCAAACGGTGAGGTATTTCGTTGGTCGATATCGCTGCGGAAAACTTCCAGTAGAAGCGCCTGCTCGGTACGGTGCCGTGCATCTTCAAAATGTTAATATTAAAAAGATGGATTGAAATATTTTTCATTTGCGATGTTACCGAGAAAGAGTCTCGACACATGGGATCTCCGATCGAAATTTCCCGTATCTCATCGTTTTTGGGACTTTTCCGTCCCGCATCCTCGTGGAACGATTCCTCGAGCCTCCAGCCTTCGAGTGCGACCAGCTCGAGGAAGGCGAGGTGGATGCGGGCCGCGAGCAGGGCTCTTTCCGGAGGGAAGACTGCGTCTCGGAGACCCAGCCGCGCACGACTCTACCGTTGATTGAAACTCATTCTCGCCCTCCCTTCTCGGCTCGTGAAAGTCGCTCACGAGGGCTGTCGTCATGTTTCGTTTGGCACTGCTGGTCTTGTGGCTTTCGGGGGATTCGGCGGTGGATCTGCACGGTCGTCCGTTGCTGCTCGTGCTTTCCTTCGACGGCCTCGGGCACGATCGCCTCGAGCACGATCGCTTGAAGGCGTCGCTTCCGAATCTCTCGGAGTTGAGGAAGCGAAGCTGTTACGTGCCGCGGCTGAGGCCTCCGTTCCCCTCCGTCTCGGTCGTGTCTCATCTGTCGCTGGTCACGGGGCTCTGGCCGGAGTCGCACGGGGTGGTCGCGGATCCGGTCTGGGATCCGGAGTCGGGGAAGGCGGTGGATCCGTCCCTGCATCCCCAGGCGTTCCGCGTCGTGCCGATCTGGGCGAGCAACGAGCAGGCGGGCGGGACGAGCGGCGTCTCCGGCTGGCCACTGTGGGGACAGAGGCCCCCGACGCACGTTGGACCCGGGGACGGGGCCACGGGATGGAGGCAGCGACTGGACGAAGCCCTCTCGTGGTTCGAGATGGGAGCCAACCTCGTCGTGTTCCGCGAGTCGATGCTGATGGATATCGGGCGTCTGCACGGTCCCGATTCCGAGCAGGTCTGTCGAGGGCGTGGGGGTGAGGAGCGGGGACGGGACTTTAAATCTTCCACCTTTCCTTCTCGTCTGGTAAACGCTTTCCGGTGCTCGTGGGGTTCGTGCGACTCGGGTCTTCATTTTCCTCCGTTTGGGTGTGTGAAATTCGTTTGCGGTGTAATTTATCGGATTTCTACTTTCTGACGGTCATTGCTTCCCCATTCATACACGACGGAGACAGACGGAATTTGGCAGCTCGATCGATGAGCACAGATTGTTCAGCGTGCACATTTCGTGGATCTTTTCCCCGTCTCCATGCTCATGTCCGTCTCTCAGACGAGGGGATTCCGAGGAATCGGCTCACCATCAACGAAGACCTTTTTTTTTTAATTCCTTACCTACCTTTTCACAAATCGGTAATGTCTCGGGTCATATATTAATATTCACGTGTTTCTTACTTGTCTCACGTCTGCATGAACGCGAGAAGTTAGGCTTAGCAGGCGTCACATATGGGTCCACGAGACCGTGTCTATATTTTCAAGATTCACCATATGAGTAATTGCAACAATTTCACTTGACTAGTAAACGACAAAATCCGAACCGTCGCTCCCATAACAATTCAAGTTTTAATTTTAAAAGCCATCCAAGAAATATTATCTTCGAACGGGCACTTTCCAGGTGATGAGGGGCGTGGAAGAGCTGGACCGCCTCGTGGGCCACCTGCTGGATCGACTGCTCCGCCTGGAATGGGCGGAGAGGCTCAACGTCATCTGCGTCTCGGGTCATGGGCTGGCGGCTAATGAGCCCGATTTGGTCATTCCGTTGCAGGCGACGGGGAATGGGAGGCGCTTTCGCGTGTCCAATCGCTCTCCGGCGCTCTTTGTCCATACGGAGCCAGGTGAGGAGGGGGTGATGTGTGGAGTGTGGCGTGGGAGTTTCGTGGAAGCGGATATTGTAGGGAAAGTTGCAATGTATGATTTGGCAGATGCGTGATTTTTCTTTGCGGATTCTCTTGCACGAGCAGATTTCACCTAGGTTAAGCTGTTTTTAATTAGGTGTGTCTGTTTCATATCGTTCTTCTGACACTCGCCGGACCAGGTAGAGAGGAAGACTTGTACAGAGAGTTCCTCGAGGGATCCAAAAAATGGGGATTCCGGGTGCTGAGAAGAAATGAATTCCCGCGCCGATGGCACCTGAAGAGGAGTCCCAGGGCGGGGGATCTCATCCTCTTGGCTTCACCTCCGAATGCCTTCAGCCTCGGTTCTTCGACAGGTCGTGAGATGTGCTTTGGTTGGGGTCGTGCCGTTGCGTTAAAGAGATTGTGCGCGCCTTTTTCGGCATTTGATCGTTCCGTTCGAGTGCTGGCGTCGGTGTCGGAGAGCCACGGGAGCCAATTGACAATAAATGAGGGCAGGCTCTGTCTGCGCGTAGGGTCCCCCTTTAGTCGTTCGAAAATACCTATCGAAATACTACCATGAAAATTTGTATCTAAACACATAGAGCAAGGTACAGGCAAAGTTCATTAGTCAGAATGACTACCACCGATTCTCGCTGGATCTTGATGCGATGCACATGCGCGGTCCTTGGTACGAGCGACTGGGCAGGGTCAACGGGAGGGTGTATTTACCAGCCAGTTTCCTTCCAGCAGTGGCGTAGCCAGGTTTTCGTCAATGGGGGGGGGGGGCTAACTTCTCGTTGAAGCGGGGCGGACGCATTCCTACCAGATTTGGGGGGCTGAAGCTCCCCCCAGTCCCCCCTCGCTACGCCATTGCCTTCCCGCCTTCGTAGCTTACAGGTCCATTTCTGTTAAACGGAGAATAATGCTGTAGCGGGGACATTGTTACAAACTGAATGCATGGTCCAGCAATTCATAGCCTCCTTCCACGACCGCACATTTTAAGTGCCTTTGTCATCGTGGTCCTGGTTTTTTTTTTTTCAGGACATGTAGGCTTACTAATGGACTGACTTTCCCTGACTTCAAAGCTTAAAAATAGCACACCTAACTTTGGTATCAGGCTAGGAAAGTGGAACTTTGCAGAAGTCGTGTTGGACCCGTTGAAAGAGAGCAGCTCAGGCATCGGTAATCACAAGCTTTTCACCGAGTGAATAGGTATAAATTAGTGTCTCTAGGAGTTGTTTGATTTGAAGTTCGGGTATATCCTTGAGTTTCCATCAAAAGTTCTATGACAACTGGAACATTTTAATATCGATTCCTAAGAATGATCGATTGTTGGAAATTTCATCCAATGCAATTGGTAAGATTTTGGAAAACAACAGTACATGGAGAATTCAAAGACATCTAATTCATTTTCATTATAGAGACACGATAATACCCCTGAGATTCGACATCATCATTGCTGTCAGTACTCTGGTCTTTTTCCGAAGTGCACAGCTTCCTCAGCCCAATAGAAAGTTGGACTGCAGAACACATTTATTCAAACACGTATATGTACAATTGCTTCAATATCGTTAAAATATCGGAAAAGTGGATGGAATACCCTTCCCCGAAGGATCCATTCAGCTTCATGCTGCACAAATATACTTAATGAGTAGAGCCAGCAGGGAACAATTCAGTAGCCTTACATCACAATCAGCTTTACCATTTCCATGGTCCTATCTATACTTTGTGCTCGCAGATGAGGATGACCCATTGGACACAAAATTAAAGCGTGACCCATTTGGCTCAGATGAGGATCAACATTGGTTAACTGAAGGGAAGGGGTTGAGCGAAGGGGGTTCAGTGATTTCCACAGATGGAAGGTGAACTCGAGTAGGGCTTCCATGCCCGTGTCATTCTCAAGCTGGGGGTAAAAACCAGGGTAACCAAGGAGTCAATTCATGTGGACGTGAATTCAATGACAAGTCAGATGAGAGCAGGGTTGAGTATTCAATTCAGCTTATTCTATAACTAGAATTATATTTCAGCTTGTGACATCAATTCATATAGCAAAAGGCGACAGACTAGCTACTTACAGAATTTAAATGTTAAAATGTAATACTTTTTCTATTCAGAATAATTATTTGCAGCAGCAATAAAGCCTCTGCCTCTGATGTAGTGGGAACTACTTCGTGGAACCTATTGTGAATGAATGACATACTGTGGAATACTATTGTTTTAGAAACCTTGTGTAGTAAGAATGAATTGTATTCATCAAAAAGAATCAGAGATCTATAAAAAAAATATGTAAATATTTACAAGTGTCTTGGATAGTGTGGCTTGCGAGTATTACTGTGGATAAGCCACATGGTCACAATTTATTATTTATTAATGAAGCATGCACACCCCCCTACCGAAATACATGAATTTCAATGATGGCATCCATTGTCGGCATCTCTTAAGGAATTCTGATACCTGATATCATATTTGTGTGTGATCATCCAATCATGTTCTGTTCCCTCCATTGGTGGATAGCAATCTGGAAGGGGTCAGCAGGCTACGACAACAAGTTGGAGAAGATGCAGGGTTTCCTCTTGGCATGGGGCCCAGCCCTGAAGAAAGGCTTCAATCTGGACATGACGGTGGATGTCGTCGATGTGTATCCGCTACTCTGCCACCTCCTGGACATCCCGCCCAGGCCAAATAACGGATCCTTCATCTACCACCTCTCCTCTCTCATCCCAATTGAGGAAGTGGAAACTTTCAGCATCTACAGCATCCTCCGTCAGTCCTTTTCCGAAGTCAGCTTTCCTTTAATTCTAGTGTTGCACCTCAACCAGTGGTTCTCTATCTTCTTGACAGAGCAACTCATATTTTGTTGAGATTATGTGCTCCATATGGAAGGTTATTCACTAATATTTAAAATATGTATACTGTAAGAAACGCAAAGTATGACTAAAACTAGGTGCATTTCATTCTGAGGTCTTAGGGCCTAGGTTATGGGGTGTCAAATTGGCAGCCTGCAGGCCGGATCCGGCCCGTTAGTTCCTTTTGTCCTGCCCATGAAGCCCACTTCACAAGTTGGTTTTAAAAATGTGTGGAGATTTCACCCAGTTTGCTTAAAAAATTTACCGTAAGATTTTTTAGAGTGACCCCCAACCACCCATTAAGGGTTTCATCCAGCCCCCAGCTTAATCGTGTTTGACACCCCTGACCTAGGTGGTCCACATCAGGCCATACCTACTTCAAGAGGGACTCCTATAGGTAGGGAACTGCTGGTCTATGCCATACTTCATAGCACAACTTACTCGTGCATCTCATGTAATTTCTCTCCTCTGCAGACAAATGTCCTGCTGGTTTTGCAAGTTGGTAATGGTAATACGCTTGCCTTTATGAATGCTCTGTAAAGCACCACAGCAACACTACATAGGCTACCGATAAGAATCATTCACATTTAAAATACTCAAAAAGTGTGTCAGTCCTGATTTTCTGCTGCATTTTTCAGTGACTATTGGGGTCCTGGGTGGCACCACAGGCCTCATCATTGCCTCAGTCATTATTATCATGGTTTGCAAGAAATGCCAACATCGCAGCAAACTCAAGAGTGACTTCATTATGCAGTGAGATTCCAATGTGGCACAAAAACAAGGCATAATGTCAAAATGAATGTAAAAAAAAGCACCGTTTATTTCTTGATGAGTTGGTCATGACAAGACTCCCATGGGTTTCACTCCTCTCCTAAATCACCTGAAAAGACATTAAGGACTGTTGCATCCTCTGCAGCCACTAATGCTTCAAATGAGACATTTGAACTCAAGTTTTCATCACATTATGAAAATTGTACCCACTGACTGATTGAATGTGGCATTAGCACTGAAGCTAGGAACTGCTCTCATCCTATCAGTCATTGATGAGTATGGCAACCAAAATGGTATCTCATTGTGATGGTTGGTACCATTGCAACTAATATCCAATGGGAATCTTTCTGAGCTTATGACTGTTATGACAGAACCAAAACAATAGTGAGTGCATGAATTAAATGGGAAATGCAAGTAAAACCAATGAGCAGAGTCCGTCAAGCTGAGAAGTAGATGAAGTCATGCAAGCCAATGGCAGGGGATTTCCAAGTAGTGGTAACCCCATTTAACAGGAATCCAGTCCACCATGTTGCATTTAGTATAGGAGTGGCAATGCTCATGGACACAAGAGACTTGTCTTGTATGGATGATACAATGCAGTGTCTTGTGTCACATTCCCAGGAATGCCAAATGCTAAATGGAGAATGCATGGCAATGCATGCACAGAGAACTACATAATTTTTCTTAACAAAGTGGAAGGGTCTTACGAGCAGAGGCACCCATGTCCATGTAGTATGAAGGGGAGAACTGGGAAACACTTCTCAGCTCAGGGACTGACAATGATATCCTCGGACCAGGACCTGCAAAAAAGAATGAGTCAATGACTTCAAGTCCAATCTTGAGTTTCTTTCATTCAACCAAAATGCTTGTTACTGGGTAAGAGGGGTCAAGTGGAATGTGGATACCTTTTGAATCATTCCCAATGTTTGGACAATCCAGGCATACAAGAAGAGGTGATTCCTCTGAATCTGTGACTCATGACTTAGACTGTCAAAACCACATGGTTGAAATTCTAGGAATGTCTGATCAGTAATGATATTTGATGAGACTGATGCCATTTTACCAGACACATCGAATTACCATGAACACATCAGTGCCTGTTAAGATTTGAAATAGCTAGAAGCATAATCCTTGAGGAATATTTGTATGTGCAACTGAATCAGTGCACTGGCTTTGAACCAAGTGTCTCACTTGCCTCTGTGGGGGTCAGGATGAACATATTCTGAAGGGTTCATGCAAGCCTCAGATCCAGTTGTGCCCCTCAAAGGCAGTTTTGGAATGCTGGAATGCTGCAAAGAAAATTCATTCTTAAAAAAAAGCACTAAAAAACAAAAAAAACTTCAGATTGATTTCATACCGAATTTTGACCATCCATAAAGTACATTTCATTCTGGAAGGCCTTGGGCTTGATAGCTTTAGCCTCTTGCTGTATGGGAGGAATCACAACAATACACAAAAATCCATAACAGTTTGTTCAAGAAGAACATTGAATGTAATTGTGTTGAATACCTTCGAGGAAGGAGTCTCCAAACTGGTGCCATTACTTTGTGTGGACATCTGGGTCTTCTTGGATCCACGCTTCATGCTCCAAGGAAAGCCTGTACAGACATCAGTTTAGTTTATGTACACAAAAAAGGTTAGACTAACAAGAAGAACCTTCATTTGAATGGTTCAAAATTTAGTTCGAATGCTGCCTTGCCTTTGAAGAGGCCCTGCTTGTCCTGGAGTGTTTGGCGTGGCTTCTTTGAGTCCCCCTGCAAAACAGTAGGAAATTATTAGTGAATAAAAATTTCTCTACATTTGCCAGAGGTTAAGCAGAAGGGAGATGCACCAATTTTTGCCCAAGTTTGGCCTGGAAGACCTCAAAGACAGCCATGACTTCATCAACAGAATATTTATCCTTCTTGAACTCCTCAAGGATCTCCTTGAAAACATCTTCCTTCTTCTCCTCCTTCCCCACCTGAGCTACCACATCCCTCACTACAATGAACCAAGGTGTCAGGGTATCAAATTAGTTCTGAGGGTGGGGGGAAAGAAAATGATCAGAGAAAGAGTCTGACCTGGTAATAGTGTATCACCAAGAAGGGTGAGATAATTAGGGTGAGCAGGACCCCTGGCAGGTCTTGGAGAGGGGGGGATGGAGTAGAGTGTATCCCTTGGTATGTCATAGTCTCCACTCACATTCATGTACTGCAACTCATCCTCACCCTTCACTCCCTCTGCTGCAACCAATCACAATGTACACAAGTGACAGCATTCAAGTTCTTATGCCATACAGTATGGGTCAAAAGTATTGCAACACTGGAAAAATTCATACTATAACCCTCCAAAGAGTGTGATGAAACTAATTAATTTAATAATGTACAGTGAAAACTCGTTAACTCGAATCCTGATAAGTCGAAATTCCGCTTATCTTGAAGTTCAAAGCTTGGTCCCGGCGGAACCCCGTAGGACACCATGTTAAATGCTCCGTTTAACTCGAATTCGCTTATCTCGAATTTCCGGATATCTCGAATGAAATTTTCACTCCCGATAACGAATTTCTCACGGTTAACTCGAATTCAGGGTGAGAAGGGGGGAAAAATTTCTCTCTTGGGACTTTTTTAAAAAATACTTTTGAATAGGAGGAATGACAAGAAACACGTTCGGGAGGATGTTTTTTTTTTTTTTTTTTTCTTCTTCTCCCTCCTCCCACACAGACGCCTGTGGTGAGGATTAAAACCGAGAAGCTTCGGCTTTAAAAAGGCAGCCTCAAAAATTCTCTCTGTCTATCTATCGCTCTCACTCCGAGCCATTCTAGTCATATTCTACTTCCTTTACGCCATTTGTGTGGAGTGAGCTCACTCGAGAGGAAATCTGACGCTCGAAGAGAATGTACACTTTATTCGGACTGGCGAAGAAGGCCATCTGAAGAAGAAAGGCATCACAGGGAATTTCGGGATTCCTCCCTCTACTCTCTCTACCATTATGCGCAGAAAAGATAAGGTTTTGAGTGCACATGAGAAGCGCCTATTTACAGCAAGTTGCAGGAAAATGAAGACAGCCAAGCATGGGAACGTGGAGTTCACACAGTGCCAATCGACTTGTTCGAGGCAGTAGGGAAATTGGAGGACTTTCACTTCTCTATTGCAAGTTCTTTTACAAAGCAGATGAAGATCATTGATTACATGTCAGAAATGGATAAAATCCGAAAGAGCCCCAGATGAAAGGCGTTGCAATAAATTAATTTAACATATGGAGTTTAAAAGTTTCACTCAAGATGAATAAAAGCTAATTATAATGGGAATGTCGTGAAATCTGATTTTTTTATGGCGGAATAATCGCCCTCTGGTTATGCTCCTTAACGTGAGTTTTTTTTTTTTTTTTTTTTTTGGGGGGGGGGGGGGGGGATTCCTGATAACTCGAACTTCGGGTAACTCGAAACGATTTGCCCGGTCCCTAAAAGTTCGAGTTAACGAGTTTTCACTGTAATTTCCCTTCATATGGATAACCAACTGCATTTGCTGAGGCATACTTCTTCCTAAACTTTTGCGAATGCCTGGATTCAAGTCTACCCATGCATTTTTTAGTTTCTGGATGAGCTGCTTGCAGCTTGTGGCCTGTTTCATCTTCTTGATCTCCTCCTTGAGAATCTGCCAGCAATTTTCAATAGGATTTAGGTCTGGGGTGTTGCCTGGTTACTGACCCTTCCCCTAGAATGCTGGCAGTTTCTTCTGACACCAAGCAATGGTAGTTTTGGAGGCATGACAAGGGGTATTGTCATACATGAAGATGGACTCTGACCTTCTTTCAACCAAGTACTGCTCCAGAATCGATCCTGTGGTCATCCTGTTAAAGGCATCAAGGTAGGGCTTTTGGAGGATGTTCTCCAGATAATAAATAGTGCTCATAAACTATTTTTGTAGGATCACATACAGCTCTGAGTAAGCCTGATGAGAGAACATCCCCCACCCCATGATCCTCAGTGGGTGCCTGAACACCTAGATGCATTTCATGGGACCAGAAAGAAGTTTCCCATAGCAAGACCAAAAAAAAGACAATTGAATGACTGCTGCTATGAATTTCTACACATGTCTATATGGTCAGCCACCTTTTCAAGAGTGGCCAATCAGTCTCAACCTATCGTACCTGACTTTTCCCACATCATTTCTTAGATTGATACAAGACTTTTGGACATTCCAAGAACTGCATCAAAAAATGATCATAGGGAAGATGGCAGATCCAACCAGTTCATGCAAACATTACTATTTTATGAGAAGTGAGATAATGCATGAAGGGAAATGCTCCATGACCTGACTCCCTATTCCAAATATACAAAATTGGAGGAAGCATGAATAAGGTTCAGGATTCAAGTGATTGAATGGGACACAATACCTTTAGGCTTGCTCGACATGGTGCCATTCAAGGACTCCTTTCTCTTCCCAGGAAGCTGCATCCCTGAATTCTGCAAACTTGGCATCTGGGCCAATGCCTAAAGAGAGAAGTAAAGCAAGTCTTTGATGTCAAGGGTCTGATAGTGAAAAAATCAGCAATGTAGCTATATTGCATTGATACCAGTACAAGAAGATACTTGCTAATATTATCTGGTATTTAATTCCACACGTTCAACTTGTTTATCACCTCAGATAGAAGCCTGAAATATTTTATGAAAAAAAGAAGCAGCTTTCTAGAGGTTTGGTATTTTCATATGAAATGGAACATGTGCTTTATCCAGTACTGAATGCACTGAAATAATTTTTTAAATCATGGGGACACATGATGTACGATGGACTTCAAAGGCTTACCATATGATGCCTTGAATGACATTTTGAAGCATTCTTTCCAGGATATGCTATATATTCATTTTAGACACTTCATAGTATATTCATAGAATTGAGCTGCTAGGATTCACTAGCTGTCCTGGCTTGTTCTGCAATTTTGAAAATTAAAAAGCTTGCAGCAGATTACTGAATATTACACCAGTCACAACAATAGCAAGCTCTCCCTCATCTTTACAAAAGTACCATTTTAGTTTTTCTACTTTTGAGCTTTTTCACGCGAAACATTTCTCCTCCAGGATTTAATGAAGTTAATTTAATGATCCATCTTATAAGTGAATGCACAATAACAGACCAGAGAGTTCTTGAGGAGAGCAGCAATGTTGCGATGTCCATTGGCCTCAGCCAAGTCAGCAGGTGAGAGATTGTCACCATTTGGAATAGCTGCAGCTGTGATCGCCCCAGGCTGCTCTAGCATTGCTGACACCAGTGCCATCAGACCATGCTCACAGGCAAAATGAAGCACTGTTGGATACCTGTCTTCACCTACATAAAAAGGAGAATGCAGAACTTGTCAGATGATACTCATGGCATTATGAATTAAGCAGTCCAAGCGAACCAGTGACACCTGAATTTGAAGTAAGGAAATGAAAATGCCACTACCCGACTGTGACATAGGAATGCTTCTTCCCATCTATTTATGGAATTTAGCACTGTAACCAAAATGACTCAATGACATCTAGGAAACATGAGTCAGTTTTACTTCAAAGCATTCACTATCAATACCATGAGTGATATCAACACTTCAAGAAAGGAAATTCCTAGTTCTGCCATCTTCCAAAATGAATTCCATGTAAAAAGAGTATAAAAAAAAACATAAGTCTGAATACTGAAACAACTAACACTTCCTTGTGGATGGCAAAGTTTGAGGGAAGGAAGACCAGCCATGAGATGGACCTGCCTTATGGAATCTTCTAGCCAGGACGGTGTCCAACTTCTCCATGCATGCAGGAGATATCCCCAAAGTCTACACCATATCCCAGAAGTAAGATTTTCATTCAACACTGAAGAATGCATACACAGCCAGTAACAAGAACATCAACATTACCATGTTACCTTTCCTGTAACATGCAACAAAATCAGTTACTTTTTGGCAAAATGCAATGATTAATAGAGTTATATTGTTCCTTTGTTAGATCCTATACATTTTTTCCTATTTAAAAAACACTCAAACATCCTTCCTTTTTACTCATCCAAGCAGGCCAAATATATTAGAGGAAGACTCAATTATCTACCCCAAAGCTGACTGGGAAAGTATATGTCCCACCATCAGAGTACAATATTGTTGAGAAAGTAGACCAACCAAAAGCGAAAAATAAACTGGAATAAAAAAAAGTATAAAATCATTTCTATAAGATGTACTTGGTGATTGCATGCAGCCACTTTATACAGGTTACATCATGACTATATGACTATAAGTAGTTACTATCAAGAGTGACTTTCCCCTTGCTGCACAAGACAACAAGGAAGAAAAAGGCTCACCTGACACATGAACTGTAGGGGTTTTATTGCTGTGTGAAGGATGTCATCCAGCTCTCCCATGAGGCTCTGACATTTGAGAGACTTCTTCCCAAGTGATCTTGCCTTCTCCCTGTCTCGCACCTCCACTTGCAGCAAGCAGGATGACCCCATGAAGCTGCCTGCAAAGCAACCATCTAAGTTACCCATTCAAACAAGTTGAAGTCACCATCAATGCCATCACAGAAATATTCCCAATTCAGAGAAACCCACCATGACGACAGCTGTCTTTAAGATGTATGATTAACAGCTCCACATCTGATGAGAAATTTGGCTAAATGCTTTAGTAAGAACCCTTTGCATGGGCTGCTTACCAAAGGGAAGCAATCAATGGAGGTGCCAAATCACCATGACAAATAAATTTTTCTTCCTAAGGATGAACTCAGCTAATTAATGAGGAATTTCTACTCATCATAGATAAGTGGGTTGGAATTGTGAGAAAATATCATTTACATTTGGCATTCAGCCTATTCAGCCAACTGGCTGAATACCAAGCTGACTTCAACAGAACATTAAAATCATTCTGAAATGATTATACTTAAAACAACTTTTAAAGACTACTTCAAATGAAAAGATAATTCTACATATGTGGGTCACTCTGAACGTTTTTAAACTTTCCTCCAAGAAATGATGGGAAAATTGTTCAAGTCCTCTCAACGATTCAAAGGATTTCTTCCATGTTGCTTGTGTAAGTTTCAAAATGTTTCATTAACAATGCGTCCTGATGCCAGGATGCAGATTTTTTTTCAATGAATACCCTCTGGAAATTATAGAAATGATTTTATACTTTTTTTTATTCCAGTTTATTTTTCGCTTTTGGTTGGTCTACTTTCTCAACAATATTGTACTCTGATGGTGGGAGCAGATAGGAAGAACTCAAGAGAGCAATTCTCCCCAGACAGACCTGAAACACCATCACCTTCACGTCATCATTTTCTACAATTGAAAGAAAATCTACTCTACAACTGATGCCAGTCTGAATTAGATATTCAGTTAAAGTTAGAAGGATATTCAGTTAAAAGCCACTTCATTTGCAATGGTGTTTCAATGGTATTCCCTCTTTCAGAATGGGGAAAATGATTGAAGACTAAAACCTCTATCTGGGTGCCCTCTGACAGCAAAAACTCAATTGGAATTGTTACTGTCACTGTTTATATTGAAAGTTTCTCTTAAGAGAACCCCATGGAGTATCCTCATGGGCAGGGTGTTCAATGTCAATGTTTGGTTGAGCCACTGCTGTCAGAGGGCAACAAAATCCGGGCTTGTGTCAAAATCACATTCCTGAAAAAGTCCTGGATGTTTCATCTAGGCAATCATCACATGAGGAGGCTCCTAAACAGGTCTAAGAAATAATGGCATGAAGGCGATGAATGAGTTCATTCCCTTCTTCCACTCATAGTACTTCCAAGCCACAAAAGATCAACAGAAATGGACACAACTTACACAAGCAACTTGAAAGAAGTATAACATATGAGTAGGCTTCAATTCATTCAGCTTCCTTTTTATATGAAAATTCTAAAATATTTCCAAGTGACCAATTGACAACAAAAACAACAAAAATTACATGAAATTGCAATGTATTTATACATGGTCACAAGGAGGTAGATCCATAACTGACTGCTAAATTCTTCAGATAAATATGTAGAATTTAGATAGATGAATGATTTTGAAATCTCATTCAGCCCAACTTCTCAGACCAAGAAGGGTCAACTGTGGAGCAAGTTAAGTGCCACTTATTTCTGGAATAATGAAGCAAGAAAAGTGTACATGAATCTCATATTATAGGCTCAAGAGTCATACAACATTCATCTATTTATCTAATAAGTTCTCACCTACAATTTTCTTATGAAAAATGCAACCCAATATGCATTATTCTGCAAAAATTTTAATCAGTGCTTATCTAAATGCAATAGACCAAATTTTTGCAAATTTTCTACCATTCCAACAATATGCTGTGAGACAGTTTGGATATGCAGATGGTTACTTTCACCCATCTTCAACAAAATGCAAAGGCACCACCATAACATTAAAGACACAATTTTTCACTTGGAGTATGCTACAAATGCCAATCCCAAAAATCTGATTGCATTTTAAATTTTAAAAAACCACTAAGTCATGAGGATCTTGTGATGGCCACAATTTTTCTTCATTCAATGTACCACCCTGAACTTTATGAGAGATGATATATTTGCCTGTCTTTGCACACTGACCACAGTTATACTACACAGTCAGTGTTTTCAACATCGTACTAATCCACTATGACTATATGCCACAAGAAAACATTCATAAGCCCTAATTTTGCATTCTATGGATCCTAATCATACCAATATCAATGACAATGGATCAAATATAGGATGCTGACATCATGTAAGAAATAATTCTGGATCAACAAGTGCAGGAACCATACCAGTGAGGCCATGGGGGCAGCTGCATCATTCAAAAGACAAAGTTCAAAAGGGGTGCATTAGAAATGGTGGTACCCTGAAATAAATATTTTTAAAAATGACAGAGAATGAATATGATCTCCCTCACCTGGGATAACAAATGAAAGCGTATATGGATTTTTCAGCACCACACCACTCATTGTGGTCTCGGTTCCATCTGGAGAATGAATCAAAACTTCAGGGACAGCTTCTGGCTTTGAAACAGGGTCTGACAGTACCACCATCACCTTCCTCTGGCTCTGAAAGTCATACAGACCCATCAAGCACTTTTGAAAGCTGCAGTTTCACCCGATGCCAACTAGTTCATACTGAGGTAACTTTGGTTGGATGCAACTTGAAAGAAGCACTAGGATTTTGGGCTTGCAGCTGAGCCAGGTTTCGCTCCAAGATTTCATAAGCACGATGAAAGAACCCTGTCACAAACTCCATATCTTCACTGAGGGCTTCTGTTTTCTCCCATTCATCATATGTGATCAGAACTGCCATTATGAGATCATAATTCACATTAAATGAGTAAACAATTTGGGATGCATAAGTCAGCATTGAACTTTGAAAATAGAGGCTATGAAAACATGCTCTCTTCAAATTTCTGCCAATGAAAATTCTGCACTATTCGAGAAACTTAACCCCCAAAAAATACCCTGGAAGGCAAAAGTGGAACTGAAAACCCAACAAGGGCATGTGAGTAATAACTGAATCCTTGCTGCTTGCTCAAGATCAATAAAGATGAAGGGTTCAGACCAGACTTATGCTGTGTGGTGAGTTTTTGAGGAGTGATGCCTGAATGCATAGCCAGCACTTTTCTTGGGCATAGCATTGTGCCAATGAGGACTTCTGGATGGCCAACAATCCAATCCAGGAACGATGGAGATATCAGAACCAGCTGCAAAACCGATCGTTCCTTCACCTGCTTCACCACCACGGGAGAAAGTGGCAAGATAAGATTTTCTACAGCTGCCTTTTCCACCCTACAAGAGACAATGCAAAAGATTGGCAGTTAGACTAGCCTAGACTAGTTCTGGCCAATTTATTTTACCGAAGTAGGCCAAGGGCTGAAAAGAAAAACATGACATAAAAACTAACTTAAGAGGTTTCTGCAAGCTCCAATTGGGAAGCTGGGAACACCACTGAGGAAATGTGATACTGAGGTATTCTGCCCATGCCTCTGAATCACGACTGAATAGGATGATCACCTTCCCATCCCCTGAAGCAAGGAAGAAAAAGAAAAAGGATCTTTCCAATAAGCCCTTGAGTGAGCCTAACATCGAGCCTATACAGAGACATCCAAGTTGTGATTGCCATCGCTTTCTCACCTTTTTTGGAGACCTTGATGGCCGCGGTCTGAGACGACAACATGATGAAACGGGGAGAGGATGTAAATCACAAGGCCTAGGCCGATAGCCGTGGTTTATATCACGCAGAGGTGACGTGGGCCCTATTTTAAGCAGAGGCAGAGGCGCCCAGACCCAGAGCATCTGAGGGACAATGGAAGACACAAGCACACGTGGTGTCACGTTTCATCACCTATGCCATCTCCCGCTTGCGTTCCATATCGTCTGCTAGGCTCGCGTGAAGCCTGTCGTCTGCTACGCCTTCCCCCTATCTATATATCCTGTTTCATTTGGCTTTTTCCAAGGTGCGCTTGAGGCGAAACTACACGGTGGTGTACTGATACAGATACCTGGAGCTATAACACGCGATGATCGTTGTCGCAATGAGCAATGCGGCTGCGATTCGCGAAATCAACCGCGTATATTTGGGCGCAAGGCCACGGCAAGAATCCAAGAACGAGAGGCGACCTCATGACGACGAGACCCTGGCCCACCGAATGGAGAAACCGCACGACTTCGCAGTCGGCTCGTGGCTGCATCGAGCGATTAGAGTCGCGACCGTGCCACCTGCCGACGGTATACGAAATGCTAAAGGAAAAGCATCCGAGCGGATTCTCGAGGAGCGACCAGCGACCGCATTGTTTCCTGCCGACTGACGGTGATGCGCAGCAGATCGCGTTCGGCGACGAGAGGAACCGAGGAGCTTGGAAAGATCGAGGAACTCGTAGAGAGAAAGCAGGATAACCTAGCATTGGAGGACCTCAAAGTGGCCTTGACGCGTTTTGCTTCAGATCGCCTTGGACGATAAATACTCGATCATGTCAGAATGTTGACCCCGACTCGTCCCTTTTCCGTGTCTCCTTTCTCAAGTCCACGGCGAATGTCGAGCAGGCATGCCTTTTTACTTTTTCGTGTTTTGACCGTGGCACTTGCATCATGCCTTTTGGGCGATGCCACGTTTTCGTTGCGACCGGCTCGAACGATGCGGGTGCAATGCCTCGCGAAGGTAGTGGCACCGCGAGATCGAAATCATTCTCTCCGTGAAAGGGCAACGAGCTAAATTTAGCCGAGAAGCTCCGATTCTGTGCGATTTCTCCGGAGGATGTTTGGATTCTTTCGCCCCCACTCGGCACGTGGGGTCGAAATCCCCCCCCCCCCCATCAAACAGCAGAGAATACCCTCTTCTGAGGGTAGCAAGAAACACGCCGCTCGACTGCGACCGTTGGGCCCCTGTGTATCGCGGTTGGGCCCTGTGCCACACGGGCACGGAGTTAGCCGAGGCCTCTGAGCCCCAAATCTTGTCTAAAAAAGATGTTTCACGCCATTTCATGCCATTTTCGAGATGCTTGAGGAAGAAGGAACGTCGTCTGACCGTCCCGAGAGAGGTGAATTGATGAAAGTCGCATCTGGAGGTGTATCAGACTAAAATGAAAGCGTACAGCTATAACATCTATACCATCGGATAGGGTAGAATCTAGACTACAAATCTTGTCAGAAAGCGATTTTTCATCAGCCGTATTGTGGTCAAGATGTAGGGAGGAGGACGACGTCTCGTGGAAATGGTGTACGATAGAGGCATTATCCTATGGGTACGCTTATCTTCCTGAAATATGGTCAAACATAAAAAAATTCTACCACTGGTTAGGGCAGACTACAAAATCTTCTTTGAAGGCGATTTTTCGAAATCCGAGCCGTTTTCGAGATAAAGGAGGGAGAAGCGAGGCAGCCCTCCATCGTCCATGATTGAGTACGGGAGCGCATGCATTGTTTCCCGAACTCAACAGCTCCCCGTCCACAGCCAATCAGGAAGCGCTAGCGTCGTCTGCTCCTGCGCGGAACTCGGGCTCCTTATTGTCACTGGCACACGCAATGCAGTTGCATGCGACAGCGGGAAGGTCGGTCTCGACCTGTATTGCGCATGTGTCACGTCCGATAGCAAGTTCAAGCACGTCTTCTGGCACCTTTGTCTCAAGTAGGGAGCTGCCCGGTCGTCCTAATTCGCATTGACAATTTGTATCTAGGCAGGTGTATCTTGGCAGATGGAAAAGCCACGAGGATACATTCTAACACAGTCATGATACTCGCTCGACGAGCTAGATGCAATTTCGTGCGGGGGAAATTGTGAGACTTGCAAGGGGTGAATGCCTCGAGACGGACACTTCTATCTTCGTAACAGGTGCGTCTCTACCCTCCCTCGAGGGTTCCATTCACTATAGCTTTGTTTCGACTACAACCTTTCCTGGGAAATGGCTTTCCTGGGATTCAGGTCGTTAATTATCGAGATGTCATGCTTCCCAGGATAGCCTGGCTCAACTGTCACGACACTAATCCCAGAGTAGACAGGTTATTTGGGGTGGTGAATCTCGCTGGTCCGACTGAGTGACATTTCTTGGGAGTCCATTCATACATGGAGATGTATTTAATGACCGGAAGTCCTGGTTACACCTTAGTGCACTCTCAGTTGAGAAGACCAGCAAGATGGTGGAAGATTAATTCTGTAGAAAGCCATAACCCCCATATGCCTAGCAAAATCTCCATGAGCTATAGAATGGCTGGTTTCCTCCCTGTCCTTCTTCTTCATGTCCTTCATTTTCTTTAGGTATTTCTTTAGCGACTCGAGTTTCTTTTGAATTTCAGTAGGAGTCTTTTTAATCCCACTTTTCTCAAGTTCTTTGGCAAGGAGAACATACGCTTTCCTATTCCGTTGCGTGCCATCAAGCATGCTTTGAATATTAAGATCGCGAAATAGAAGCAGTAGAGTTTGCACATCTTCCTCACTCTAAACAATACGAACACTCACGGTGAAAAGGAAAAAAAAGAGGACGCCAGCAGAAGGAAGAGTTCGACACGCCTATCAAATGATGCTCATCCCACTAATGCGTTTCGACTGAGATCTGAACCCGGGACAGTCCCAGAGCGACCCTAGGATTGACCGGTTTGCCCGGCAGCGTTTCTCACAGCGGGAGGGGGGTGAAAGTAGGTGTTTCGACTAAGAAGACTAAGTTAAGACTAAGAAGCTGACTATCCCAGGATAACGTCTCAGTCGAAACAAGGCTTATTTCCGCCTTGCTTTCACTCCGATTCGCTACACGTTTCTAACTTGAAACGTTTTCTCGTTCAGCCTTTTATTTGCTAACTGCCACTTGAAGAAGCGCGACTCATCAGGCATTAAGACTGACCAAAACATGCCTCTTCTTGTTCATTACGAAGACCATGTACTGGCCTCCCCACATTTTTCGTCCACGAACCGCTATTAATATAACCTGTGCAGCAGCATTTTTCATCATCATCAATTTTTCCTTACTTCCTATATATTCTGCTCACCTATTCACTGCTTCTGTTACGACCTACGAGTGTTGTTCAACGTTAGCATGCAGTGTCGACACGACTTCGATCCATGTTTGATACATTGAAAGGCCGATCCCCCTCGACAGAGGAAGCTGAGAATCAACTTGAAATCATTCTCGAAGTGGAACATACACTTCCCGCGAGACAAAACGGCTGCTGCCACTTACTAATGGACACTGCCACGAAGAACGGCCGCCATCGTCGCATGGCAAGCATCCAGTAGAAAGCGTCTCCAGAAACCCCAATGGAAAAAAAACAACCACGATCTTCTCAGAAACTTTATTTTTGCCATCGATGAAGTAACCGACGCGAACTCAGCGCAGCTGAACTCGGGATTAAACGTCTCAGACGACTTGGAACTGCGGGCATTCTCCCTCGAAAGAAGTGATGGCCTTGAAGATGTCTTTCTGCTCCCCGAAGTGTCGAATCTTGTAGGTGCCAGGTGTGGCATCGGCGGGGACGTGCCACGTGATGTGGGCCACGCTTTCGCCCAAAAAGAAATTCGTATTCTCCCACTCGTACCTGCAGAAAGGAAACACAACATTGGCATGCAACAATCTACGATTCAAACTATAATAACGATGTGAGGCAATGCTTATAAAAATGAAATAATGAAGACGATGGACCTGGAATCGCCTTGGACGACACGCTCGCGTTCACAAAAGATTTATGTTGCGCTCTTACGGCATTTCCAGCAATGGTAAAGCAGTTGCTCCTCTCAATGTTAAGGTATCATCGCGTCATGAATAAATTTTTACTGTCTGAAATGATGTAATCTCGCCAGGGGTACGAACACCCCCAATGAGAAAGCTCCACTCGAATCAGCAGATCCGGAGGTGTTGACTCCACTGAGAGCGGCGGGTTCGTGCTTTGGAACTCCTTCAGAAAAGGTCATGTAGTTGGTCAAGTTTCCTAAGCTTCGTACATATGACTCGAGTCGCAGAACTACTATTTTTTAAGATGTTCCCACGAAAAGCGGTGGGTTCGTTAGTGGGTTCGGCCGATCCTGAACGAGCACCCGACCTCGACTTGGGATTATAATATGGACAGTGCTGTCTTTTTACGTCCCAACAGTTAATTGATACCTTTTGAACTGGATTATTGGGGGAAGGAAGAAGTCAGTAAAATTAGGGGCTCATGTAAATACTTGGGGCTTTAGGATTGGAGAGTTATTGATACAATACGATCCTCGCAATGCATGGGAACCGGTACGCTGTGCCATATGACCCTCGGGCATTTCCCATGCATGCAAGGCAAAGGGAGGAAAAAGGAGGAGGGTCCTCGGGATTTTCAGCGGTTTCTTACTTGGTTTCCCAGTTGGCATCGACTGCGATTCGCTCCCATTCGCCGGTGTCGAGAAGACGTTCCACGGCAAGGAAAGTGTCTCCGTGTCTCACGTTGTTTCGCGGATGTCCCGTGATCTGAGGTCACAAAAAAATGTCATGCAAGGTATGTCAAGCGAAGAATTCAGGTTGGTCCAAAAAAGCAGAAAAACCAGACTGACAGTATGCAAAATACCCAAGGAGCAATGCAGTGAATTATTTATAATAAAAAAAGAGAAGCTCATGTACGCGTTGGTGAAGTATTTTTTACCGAGACTGAAAAGCACCGCAGAGGTACAACAGCTCCTCTGATTGTTTCGTGAGTATGGAATTCGTTTTCTGACTACTTCAGGTTCTTCACCTGTTTCATACGAGTACGATGCCACTAATTTTTGCCTTCGCCAGAAAACTGTAACTCTGCCTACCCGGATACCCAGTTGCCCGGAAAATATTACCCTTAAGGAAGATAAGCAATGCCTTACGAGTTGATTTGTCATGCACTCAAACTGCAAGCCGCGCCTCTTCTCATCGCCGAAAACAAGTCACAATTCAATGACTTCTTGGACGAATGAGCCGCTGATAATAGCTACTGCTAGGAAGTTCCCAGTCGTTCCATTGATATTTAATTAATAATTTCATTACTTCATTCGCCACATTATGAGATACTCAAATGACAACGGTTCGACGAGAATGAGGTACTTCTCGGGCATTTCTCGTCTCTTGCCAAACTCGATTTTGTCGACGGTTGACTACACCCCGTTGGCCTGTTCATACGATATCGATAGAGAAACGTACAAAGTCGACACGGATGACGTCTCCACGGTTGACGGTGGCAGGAGGCGGCACGGTGCAATCTCCGAAATCGGTTCCACCCGGGGCAGTATCGAAGAGCACGGGTGGAATGAAGGTCAGCATTTCGTCAAGCAAGTCTGGAGGCGTGGGCCCGGGAGGCACTGTGGCGCCCTGGCAATGTCAAATGGGACAAAAGACGTGATGAGAGTCTCTCAATTCTCTTCTTCAGTTGCATACTTTTTCTCGCGATGAATTGCCTAAGCTGGATATGCGCATTTGTGCTTGAAAGGTGAATTTTTCATGATAAAGGTATCTTTTAAATTTATTGCAAACGGCTCTCAAGGTAAATATGAGACATCTTGGTCAAAATTTAACGATATCCATGACACCAATGAGACGCTTTTTCCTGTTCGTCCGGGGTCTGGGAGCGATGAAAGGAATCCCATTCCATATAAAACGTAGCTCCCTTGTTCACCTATACAGTATTTAACCGCTTTTCCCCCTATACTTTACCAGAAGTGTCTTTCGATAGGTTGAGAATGGGAGAAAATAAAACTGTTATTTACCTCAGTTTCATTGTCCCAATTTTACCTCAGGTGAACATTTTTTGTGAGAGATTCGGCACAGCAACGTTGTCAACATTGAGCAAAGGTAAATTTTTCAACGTAAAAATGTTCCCTCAATGTTTTGCAAAAGGTTGGCTCGATGTTAAAGTAATGTTGAAATGAAACACAGTTCAACATTGAAAATGAAGTTGTGCCAGCGTGGAATTTTCAACGTTTAGGCATTACAGTACCTCCTCCATTTCCAGAATATGATAGAGCGCAAATATCGAAAAGATGACGGGAATACACGTATATAAGATTGAGCTCTGTTAAGTGCTCACTTAATAGTAAGTAGTAGTAGGGATAGTACTCTGTTAAGTACTGTCATCCTACGGAAGATCCCTCTGGAGGGCCAAGGAAGGATCTCCAGGATGCTAGTACTCTATCCAGTACCAACAATCCAGAGGAGTCCCACTGGGGTGTTAATTACCTTCACTGGGTCAGAATTCGAGTTGAATACTTAGCTGACGCGACTCTTTCTGTCCAGCAGGGAAAGTACATGCACAACATCATCATCGGATTTGAGAGTGGAGTCAGACATACCCAATGACTAATTTCACACTTTATCCCTCTAAAAAAGGATGCATGGCATGGCTTCCATGAGAGCGCTATGTATAATACAAACTTGGGAAATGACAGCATGTCTTCTCGGATCCTCTAGTCAAAAGTACTTGGAATCTCCTCCTGCCAGGTTATCTCCTTAAAAGGGTCTCTCGAGGAATTTCAAAGCCTTCTCTTAAGTTGTACTTGGGGAAAGATGGGGTACTGCGTGAAAAATACAAGGGGACTCATTCCAATGGCACCAGGGTGAGAATCGCTGAATCGGCGCTTAGGTACCATCTCGTGACGATTGGTAAAACCTATTTGAAATTGGATGTCTCAACCGGGTCTCAACATTTTAACCTTTTATCAGTTGACAACGTTTTTGGGAATCACCAACTTTGCTCTCTCGTCATATGAAGAAAACCCCTTCGGGTAAAAATGAATAGTTCGTGTTCGCACTCTTCCAAGTTGCTGAGGACGCGATGGATTTCTGATCACAGCATGGATTACTCCCCCACCCCGTGGGTCATGCTGTGGGGTTGGCCAGTGACGTGGCTGGGGACGAGACTAAGGTCTCTTCGGCCGTCTCCAATCATCCCCCACGGATAATATATTTCCTCTCGTCTGAGGTTAGCGAGTGAGGATGAAATTTCAAATATTTTGAATCTCGTGCCCAGAACACATGGAGGAAATTATTTCTCACCGAAAGCACGGACTCCAGGAGGTACACGTATTGATTCAGGTACGCCTGAAGCGTATGGGGGCCGTAAATCGTTGAACCTGCTTCGTACCTCTGGACCTGCAACAGCATATGAGGCCATTCACTTGCAAGTGAATAGAATTTGTAATTGAATATACTTAAATTCTCAATTTAAGTCCAAATGAGACCCCGCTGAATTGAGTCGATGTTTCACAAAGACCTCTTAGAAATTAAAAAAAAGTTCAATGTAAAGTTCGATCCATGGCATATCGCCCAGCATCCAGACCGAGCGATGACTGCAGATAACTTGGAAATGCGAGTAACAAGGTCACTGGCCTGATACTCCTCGTAAGTCGTGATGTAATCCGAGTAGGTATTGGATAGCCCTGCGATGACGACGGTCGGATTCTCGGCCCCGTGCGATTCGAGGACTTGAGTCATGTCGTTCCGGAGCCTCCTCCCGGACATGGTGGTGAATTCTCCCGGGACGGCCGCAATCGCCAAGTCTCCGATCAGACCGATCTGCGTGTCCACGATCTCGGGCTGCCAGAGGTATGGCCATCCGATCTGAAAGAGCGCAGACACCCATTGAAATTTTAACGCCTTCATGGACCTCGTTACTTAGCTTAGCTTCCTTTTTTTTAATTAGAAAAAGTCAGATGCGATTAGCATTCTGATACATTATGTCTACGGGTAGGTGTCTTGATAGGCCGCCCCGTTGCTTTCAGTACACAGACCAGCAAAAGAACTATTATCGCCAAGTTTTGCGAATCACCCTTTCTGAAGATAAGAGAATTCTTGCTGCTTGAATGCGGCTTAAAACCTCGCTTCGGGCTATGGATGTGGCTCCACGATGGAAACGGGGGAGAAGAGGGGCTCCCATTTTCCTTCTCAAAAATGATGGCAACAGGGTACACCGCATTATTGGGGGGCAGGAAGGTACTAAAAGCAAACTCAGAACGCACTAGCAGGTTTGCACCTGCTCTGCAAAGGGAATATTATGTAGTTACCCATTCTTGGAACTATTTGTCCTGGCTCGTGACGATAGATGCCAGAATGGATCCCGTGACGAAAGTACGAGTTCTTCCACATGACATCCGATCCCATAAACTGCTCAAACGCATTGTTTTCTCAATTTTGTACCTCACAATATAAAGAGTGTCCAAGAAATGAGCGCCCTTAGAGAGTTTAGTATTCGGGTCGTTCTGAACTAAGCCTGAATTACCTGACCCATGTGCGCGGGACCTACAAGACAATGCCTCTCTAGGCCATAGGCTAGGCGGAAGGACCTACGGGCAGTCGATGCTGGGTCACCCACTAACGAAAATGCATCGACTTCTTTGCGTTCCATATAACCAGGAATACCCTATTAACGAAGTCCTGCATAAGTACTCAGTATGACTTCCGCCAGCCTCCAGGAACTTCGGATGAACGCCATGAAAGTCTTTACGAGTCAACGGATATTGATAGTGTTCCTCCTGTTGCTTCCTCATTTCCTTGAGAACCCTGGTCACGAACGAGGTCCGATTTATAGGGTGGGGCCCAAGCAGAAGACTCCTGGAACCTGAGCCACGGGTGTTCCGGGTGTCTTGGTCTGACAGTTCCTCGGTCGACTTTTTCTGGACCCGAACCTCAGTCTCTTCCATGGCTTGGAACGCGAAGCCAGCCATGTGGCACAGGGCTCCGTTCTGCACCAGCACAGCCTTTTCTTCACCTTGCAGTTCGCCCGGATATTCATGTTGCTCGTGTAGATAGGCAGTAAAATGTTTTACAGTAGCTGGCTTAGCATTTAACATCATTTTGTTTGAGTATGGCGGAAACGTTCGAAAAACCTATGTATGCGCGGGAAATTTTAAACCACTTCTCATGCGAAGAACCTCCGTACATTCCCCGGTTTCAAAATATACGGCAAATTATGTTCTATAGTTTGTTAGTCTAGCGAGAAATGCCACAAAAAACCAATGTAGGTGCAGTTCATTTCTTATCTTGATGAGCCGTTCATGTTAGTAATGACATAAATATCATCCAACTCTCACCACGAGACCATATTCTACTTGGAAATGGAATGTTGCCCTGCGACCGATAAGAAGCCTGCCGCACACACGGCAAGAACGTATGGCACACACTTCATCGCGGGAGAATCGATGAGAAATTGATGAGGGATTGAGAATGATTTCGACCTTCGCAACAGTTGGACTCTATACGTTGATGGATTTCCGTTTACATCCTCGAAAACGAGATAAATGAATTAAAAGAATTGGTTAGCTCACCTCGCCGGTATCGAGGAGGATGGGCTTCGGTGCATGACATGCAACCTGCTCTGGGGTCGGATCTTGAATCAAATCGGTCACGAAATTCCAAAATGGATTGGAGTCCGTTTCTCCTTGAGTGAAGTCGAACATTCCGGGTCCATCCGTCGTGCCAGCCGCGAAGCTGTATCCCATCGCGGGCTTGCACGTCCTCCCCTGAGGGGAGCGGAGACAGAGTCTACATCCGCATCCACATCCACTGTGCGTTGTACCCTTTCGCTTTGGTGATCTGGACTCTTACCTCGCGCATATGACCGAAAATATCCCGGCGCTCCACGACGACGTTTGTCATATCCACGAATTGATGCACGTACTTCACCATTCCCGTCAGAAGTCGTAGATTTGCTGTGTCTTCGAAAAGTTCCTGAGGTGTTGTACACGAAATTGAACACGATGATAGTGTTGCTTCGATTTTTTTTATATGTTTCTCTTTCGATCGCAAGCGTAAAAAGAAAATCTTTCAAATCGTAGACAACATGAAGGTGGAGGTAAGCGAATAGTATCTACTAGCTTTTAAGGACTATGCAAAGACTGCACACTATTCTCACTGAGTACCTTGGATCTGAGTATTGCTCCTGCAGCTGCCGTTAGTAGCAAGTTATTACAAGATGTTGTGTCCCAGCTGATTTTTAAAATTAATTTCTATCGTCCTAAACATTAAAGAACGTACCAAAAGAAATTTGCGAGAGGAGAGCAAAGAAGCATTCCAGACATTATTATACATAGTTCATGTAAAGGTCGTTTGGACGATAGAAAATCGCAGTCCATTAGGAAACGAATTTCCATACGTTCCATCGGGAGAGGATTTTGAAATCCACGATGTCGATTACTTGCATTTTTGCTATAACATGCTAATTCGCTTTCATCGGATGTTTCTTCACCCGAAAGCGAGAGTCCACCATAATCCACGCCGAGAGAAGAATCCTACCAAGGCTTTATTGGCCTGGCGCTCCCCGATGATCCAGGTGGACTCTTCCATGTTGTCACCGGGCCCAAACGCGATGCAGTTGCCGACGGTCCCTCCGCAAGCGGAAGTGACGGGATCGCACGGTTCCCCGGTGTCGATGCACCTTGGACCCTTGATGTTGGGGCTCACGTCTCCTAAGTTGGATGCTGCGAAACCGGCCACAAATGATCCCTGAATCGAGAAAGGTAAAGTAAATCAATGTAATAATGTCCATATTCACTCAAATGGCAGAATGTCTTGGACCCATAGTAACAGTTGATGTATCGGGTAATCAAATTCTAAAAGTATGCCTGGTCCACTCCGGACAATCTGCATAGACGTTGGTAGTGCCATCAGGTTTGAATGAGTTTTTGAACTCCTTTGCTCGACAGCGCATTCTTACCTTGCCAGGCAGTGCACCTGGATTGAAGGCAGCCTCCACGATCATGGATGCAACTCCTTTGTTGTCACCCGAAAGGAGCTTGTTGGTGTTGTTCATGGAAGTAGCATGGACGGGGAACCAGGTGAACATGGCCAACGGATCGCCTGCGAGCGACTGGAACTTCAGCAGTTGCAGTATCTTGTCCACGTCGTATTCGTACCTGGTAAGTCGCGAGAGTGTTCAAGAGAACCTTTTTTCTCACCCTGGTTCTGAGTTTGTTTTTTCCTATCCTCGAACCTCAAGAAGAAGAAAGGTAGGATAGAGTGGCATTGCTTGTTGTATTCTACTTTGTTTTGGCCAAGAGAAGCAACTTCATTTTCATCTCCATGGCTCATTGATCTTCCTACTTTTAAGCCAGACTTGCACTTCACATATGCTATGCATTTTTGCAGTTATTATATCTGCACAGAAATATGCCATACTATCGTACTACGCCTTCCTTTACACGTTGAGGTTCTGTAGAGAAAGTGCATAAAGACTCGGGAGGAAACCCATCTACTAGCTGGAGACCGTAGAGCGAAAGGTTCTTTCATCTAATAATAGGTTTTATATTTTTCTCTATTAGCATGTGGAAAGACGAGGATTGAAAAACTTGAATGCTGAAAATGGAAGTCGAAGTACATAGTCTGCCTTGATTTGCTTCAATGACGGCGTTCCGGAAACGACTTCGTAAATTTTCGGACTGACCATTTTTCTGTCCTGCAAAAATTCACTGAATATTCGCTCATTCGTTTCCTCACTCACTGAGCGCGTTCCTCTGGAGGATTATTGAGGTACGAAATTGGGCTTCGATTGACGTTGGCCTCCAGCAGTTCTCCTTCGTTGTAGTAGACGTGACCGGGCTGCAGGTTTCCGTGAGCGGCCCTTATGCTCTGAAAGTGGGAAGTAAGGGGCACTGTGTAGCGGATTGTCTTTGTGCGTTAAGTGAGACTATATTCTTGCCGGTCGAGATCTTTTAATGCAGGTGGGTTTTTTCTGAGTCATACCGTAGACACACTCGAGTTTAATTCTTTTGCGCTGAATGGAGATTTATCGTTCGCAGTCCCTCCAGGACCTTCGCCATGATGGTACTCTGCTTTCTTAGGGAGTTGGTTTATATTAAGGCAATCACGCCGCTGTTTAGCGGAGACTGGCATAGTTATGTTCGATGCAGCAATGGAATAGATGGGAGTCATTCAAATGACCGGAGATTGGTTCAAACTCATTCCTATCAATTTCCAAGGAAAATGGGCAAAACAATTTTTTTGTTCCTCAAGAAAGGACGTGCGACGGACACATACAACAATGGACGTATTACGATAGAGAGAAAGAAGACGCATACTTGGTACAAGCTCCACGATCAAGATCACGGTCCCTAAGGCAGAGACACCCTTTATGAATCTGGAAGACGCCATAGGGGCGACTCACACCGACAGGTGGGTCACCCGTCGGCGAAGGAAGCAACCGTCGCCACCAGGACTTGAAATCTATAAGCCTACTTGGTTTCCCTCGGAACCCGGTTGGAACGAGTAAAACTTGCCTCGAGGCAAATGGGACCCTTGGCCTTCCTATACAGTGCTTTGGGTTCATTGCGCAGAATGTCTGCAGAAGTGAAAAGGGACTGCCAATCGCAAACATTTGAAACTTCAAGAATGATGCGGGAGGAATGAAGAGAATGGATATGTTTCCTCTGTGAAGTCCGTTACGTTTGGCTTCAAATGCTGATGCTAGTTTCTCTCAGGCACGATTAGGTTGTTTGTGACGGACGGGGCAGGCTGACATTCTTGTGTGCATTAATATCAACACTACTCGGTTTTTACTGATGTCATTTCCGAGAGTGTTTGAATTAGAAAGTTGGGGTTTCGAGAAGAAGAGTAGGGAGTGAAGTGGTGGGAGTCTCAGTTTCCGATGTTTTCTTCTCTAACCAAAACGAAGTCGTTGGTGACGTTATCATATTCTCCCATGAGATGCAAATTGGATCTGCAACGATACGACCAGGAATTGCATTCTGGCTTATATACAGGGTAGACGGTGCCTCGTCTACCTTGCGAAGGGTTGGAGAAGCCTATTAGTCACAGGAAGTTACGACGGCTCTATAAACTTGGAGTCTGTGGCTCCCACCATTTGCAAAACTGAAAATGTCCGGATCAAAACGTTTCCTTTTTCAAGAACGGAAATATGAGAAAATACAGAGTGTGTTTTTGGCCACGCTGATACTTCCTCCCATAGTTTGTGGACACCCTGTGCGCACACCGGGCAACTAGTAATAGGTCCTCGTACGGGAAGATGTCGATAGAATGCTTGAAAACGGCCAGATTAACCAATTATGCTGGATTTAAGCCTCACTGGCCAACAACTGGAGACCAGCCAGAAACCGGGGTGCTTACCCTATTCTCTTCGAGTATTCGAAGGAGTCGGTAAAACACAGTTTTTACATTTGACTTCAAAGTGAAAATCAAATCCCACTTATTTATAGCAATCTTATTTTTGTTACTCTTCGCTTACAGATAGCGGCAAGAGCTGGAATGAGGCAGGAAATAATTTTTCGAAAAAATCGTAGGCAATGAAGAGTTGATGATGATAATGATTACATGTCAGCAGACGACGACGAAAGAGAGCGAGACACAGAGGATGAGACGCGTTGCCATCGAAAGAGTGTGACAGAAATGCAAGCCGAAGTTAATTTTGGACGTAAAAATTCGTGCTTTTCTTTTAAGCAAACACTATGAGAATTGCTCTGATATTAATGTGTGAGACAATTGAAACAGTAAAGCTAAATGAATACAGGTTGGTAATTAGAAAAGAAAGGAAGAGCGCATTAGACACCCCTTACCCGCTGCTCTACAACTATACATGATGTACTTTCGCTGCATGAGGATTCAAAGTATACTTAAGTTACCCAACCTATGGCCTAGACTGGCATAGCCTCTTAGGCTTAACGCACGTGGCCATAGGCATTTCAGTGAATTCCTCTTTAACAACCCTTTGATAACCAATGTTATCCGTCTTCACTTTCGCTTTCATCAGTCGGAGCAGCTGGCTATTCATCTGAAGATTCCTAATTCCTATTCATCTGAAGATTCCCCAACCAAGGTTATCACGATATAAGATGGCACCTCAGTTGTTAATCCAGTGAGTCGCCCGTAAAGAAACTAAGCCACGCCTCTGAGATTTCTTGCATGAGTATCTTACTTCAAACAGCAAAGAAGAATACTTTAGAATCCCATGCTATTATCTAAAGATGAAAGACAGCCCCAGGAGACGTCAGGCAATACTGGCTCTGAAGAAGGAAGGAATTCAGCCACTGATACGTGGAGATGTCGCACAGATTATCCGAAATAGACCTTTTGTTCGAGCATGTCCTATTCAAAGCTACATAGTCCAACTTTGAAATTCCTATTGTTAGAGGTACATAGATCCCATTGCCATGGATTTGGCTTTAGTTGGTATTGGCAAGGGCCTGCAGAAGAGGTGCCCCGTTGCAGATTCCACTTCCTACCAATATAATTTTTCTTGGAGTAGTTCTTGGAGGGCCGTTTTTCATGACCATAACTGGATTAAATACTTTCTCCATGTGATTTTGTGCCTCTATAAGAACTGTTGTGAACTGGAGGTGGGATCGCGGCATCTGTTTCCTCGTCAGGGCTGCTTTCTTTGCTTTCAACTCTAAAAACACATCCTGAGACGCTAGGTTTAGCTCTTCCTGCATTGATTGAGTGATTTTGTGTGTTGTGTCTGTTGACAAAGTTTTAGCATGATTACATTGCTTAAATGCCTTGACAGCATCACCGTATGATGTGTGTTTTTTTATTACAGGTTTTATTTCCAGAATCTTTACCTGTTCTTCGTGCTTAGGGCAACCCTTGCAAGTAGTTGTAGATCTTCCCACCACAGAAGAAGCATTTTTCTCTTCATCACAAGTATGCCCAAATTCGTTGCCAGGATGATATCCACAGGTTTGACATTACTTTCCCAGAACAACTGAGTGCCATATGACCACGTGCTTGACTACGGAAACATCTAATAGGATTAGGCACGTATGGTTTAACCAGGGTGGGAATGAAGGATTACCTTGAATACATCTCCCACGAGATTGCACAGCTCTTATATTGCCTGGGGGCCATACCGAGGTCTGTTGCTCATCGAAGAAATTGATAATATCTTGAAAAGAGGGAGAGATACTTGCACCCGAGGGTTTCCATGTAACCACTATAGGTGCTGGACACCAAGTTGAGCATTCTCACCCTATGGTCATTGTGATCATGTTTACCCCTAGGATGGCTGTCCGGTGACGAACCATGCACATCCTTAGGGTGCGGGATTTCACCTTCATTATTTATCGTTTGGAATAGATCTACTGAAATGTGCGCTCATAAGAGGTACAGATACATCTGTATCCAACGAGAGCTCGATAGTGAAAGAGCAGCACGAAAAGCTAACCAGATGTGACTGATAAAAAAATTTGAACCTTGGGCTGCTCAGCACTGTCGAACGAGAGCAAGTCTTCTTGCGTACCCTTCACACTCCAGCTATATTCATCCTTACATCTCTCCGTCCCGATCTGTCTTAACAGAGTGTTCGGCTGCGTTGTACAAAACGAAATATGCTTATGCATATTTTTGGATGTGATCGGTACAAGAGTTTTATATGAGAGGCCTGATATCGAAAGGACTCGCTTTCCAGTCGAATGTTTGACCGTGACGGTTATCCAACTCTTAAGATGAGAGTTGGATCATCATCTTGTTATTCTTGTAACACTTACACATTCATTATTTATATACCTAGTCCTGCTATAAATACTGTTACAAGGTTTTTTTGCAGTAACTTTGTTAATATAAAACATGTATTCATTATTGTATTCTGTATTCGCTGTATTCGTTAACAGCATTTATTTCCCTACATAATTACTAACAGATTACAGAAACATTATTCAAAAATTCCACCCCTGGACTTCACACACGACTTTAAACGATCAGTCAACTCATCGTTCGCAGAATCAACCGAGACATGCTTCTAGTCGAGATGACCATTTCCCAGGACATCACTTTCTGTTTGCTGAGAGGATTTTGCCGAAGCCTGTTGCTATTCTGCTTTCATGACTCGTGGTGTTCTGGCAGTGCATTGACGTCCAGATCTAGGGCGGTCTCGTACTCCCTGAGTATCAGTGTAACGTTTGATAGCTCGGGAAACAAACTGCCGACTGATTCCAAGTGGCTGCAAAGTCTTGAAAATGGTTCAAGGTTTCTGTTCCACTTTGTGCAGGGCACTCACTGCTGTGCGATTCTCTTTTGTCACCCCACTCCATGTTTACTGCACGCAACAAAACAGCCAAAATGCTACCAAACAATACGGTGGATAATACACTGCAGAATTAGTAGGTTACAATATTCTAGCTTATTTTGCTAGAACGCAAGGAACATGTAAATCTTGTAACAGTATTTATGGCAGAACTAGGTACATTTATGAACACTTTGCATACCTCTCACGGAGGTCTCCGTTTTTGAGTCCTTTCGCGAGTCCTAGCCTATGGCCGAAAAAGTCATAACCTAAAGCTCGATTCCTACAAGGCTGAGGTAATTGAGGCTTAGGTCGGAGCTGCGGATCGACGGGGTTAAATGTCTGGTACGCAATGCGTTAAGTAGTTTTTGATCCCCTTGACCCTTGTGAGAAATGATCCCGTCCTTTGAAGGGTAACTGCAGATGAAACACAATACGGTGTGTTCCTTCAGAAGGGATTCCGAACAACAACGAAGCAGAGATGAATGTTTTATTTGGGAACTGCACTACGGCTACGTCTACAGTTAGCCGTCAGTTCATCATGGCTCAAAGAGACCCAAAACAGGTAGAGCCAGGAGCGACTGCCGATTCTTTGTGTCTGTCAAAGTCTTGCGTTTCTAAGCAGTGGCGAAACGCTGCCATTTTCACAAGTCTACATTATGCGTCCTTATCCCCGACGATCGAAAACTCACATTGACGATGCCATCCACATTAGCGTTGTAAGTTTCTTCCGAGAACCCCAGGTTCGTGATCTGGAAGAGGAGGTACTGAAGAAAACCGGCCGTTCCCGAGTGCGTGTGGGTCCCGGAAAGGATCACATTTTCCTGGTGATATATTCCGCCGAATTCTTCCTGGAGTCTCCTCACCACCTGCAATAACCCACCACATCAACTTTTACCGTTTGTTGCTAGTCACGGTATGGGGTCTCGAACGAAAAGTAGTCTGAGGGAACGACGAAAAATTAGCTCGGGTCTAGAAATCCGAAACCTCTGGTACAGAACGAGGAAAGAATCGCTTGGGATGTTCGGAAGTGAAAGGAGAAGACTTCGTTTCGTTAGAATGTCTTGAGGGAGGGGGTTAGGGGTTGGGAAAGGAAAAAACTGGACGACATTTTGTAATAGTAATCCTTTTCTCGGCCGAAAGGCGCTCAATCTCATGAAATACTCTTCCATTCTAAATTTAGGACAATAAATATTTTCCATCGAACGGCTTCTTCGTAGAAAAAAATGAGTTCGATAACTTAACATGAAACAAGTACTGTGATTATGTCTTAACACTTTGAATATGGAGGAAGGGGAGGGAGGGTTACTGTAGAGTCCACTAATGCGGGCAGGCGTAGTCAAGGTAATAAGAAGGCATAGTGAAAATCGATAGGCGTAATATGGCTGCAAAATGCATTGAAAATGACTAAAAATGATTAAATGGAGTCATTCCCAGGAGATGAGTGGCGCGATGAAAGGGAAGAAAGCAGGAGACCTCCCCTTCCCCGAAAATCCACGACTTCCCTACCACCACATCGCTCAATTCCTGTACGTTTGCATATTTTAATTTAGCCGAAATCAGACTTTCTCGGAAGGAATTTGAGCAAATTCAGCTGGTGTTTTTGCTTACATGTTCCATCACGTGTGTGTTCCTAGCAACCATACATATTTTTATAGCTGTCGTCTTGGAACGGATGTGTGATAACTCGGATAAAGGGAAACATGAGGTTCCCCATTCTATTTCAGGACAGTGTTACGCTGAATATGGGACAACGATTCCACGCACCCCCAGAAGAGTAATTTGAACTTAAAACTAATTATCATCATCATACTTCATCGACCTGCTGAGTCTGCTGCATTAGATTCACAGTTCGTCCAACGGGTATAAATACCTTTTTTTTTACTTCTGAACCTGTACGACTCCTTCCTATGCACCCAATCCAGATATAATAAGTTGAACTTAAGGAGATAAGATATGAATTGTTCTCACCCCCGTCTTCACGGCTGTGTCCATCATGCCCATGTCAGCGATCACGAAGACAAGGCACTCTCCAGGATCGTCGCAGATGATGAATGTCCTGGCAAACTGCCTCATGTGGATTCCAGCTCCTGTCTGACTCGGGTTGGCGTACCCCATCTGCTCTATTCCAAAGCGTCCACGGGTGACACTCCAATATTTTCATTATTCCCTGATGTCTTTGATATTTCTTTGCAGAAATTTGTATTATTATAGGAAGGTGTTACTATCCAGTGCCATTGTTCTATGTTATATTGATGAAAGAAACTATTTAGTTTCTTTCAAAAGAAGTTTCCAAGAAGAGATTTCAAGTACAATTCTGAGACTTGCGAAAATTTATTTCATACTACCGCTGATGCTTGTTGAATTGTGACTCGAGGGAGGCTAAGGAAAAATGCATCTGAGATTGGAACAAAATATAGAAATGGTTTTCAAGAAAAAAAGGTAGAGAGCGAATCTGACCAAGCCGATTCCGGCAGCAGGCCCGGTGCAGTCAGCGATGCCGACGCCGATCCGGAAGAGTCCGTCTTCGTCGCATCTCGCCGGGGTGGAAACGAGGAGGAATGTTCCAACCACGAATTTCAAACATTCCATCGTTGCTCCCTGGAGTGTCCGTACAGTAAAGCGACTGAGTCAAAACGGAGCAGCTCTTGCTATTTTCAGTCGGGACCCCATGTGATGATTTTCTCAAGGATCTTGCGCCACGTTCACGTGAGTGGAACGATGCATGTGGCCAATAGGAGAAGCGCAGATAGCAAAAAACATGAATAAAAAAATGTTGGCATTGATGGCGAACTGATCCGGCTCGCATTTCCTTGCATCGTAAATTCAACAGCGAAAATCCATTCCTATCTTAGAAGGTTGAATTGCTTCTAAGGAATGGGATGCCACTGGGGAGTCGCTCTCTTATGTTTTCGCAAATCAAAGTGTCTTTTCCCCTTGCTTTTAGATATGTTGTTCGGTCCAGCATAGGTCAGAAGATCGCTTTTTTTCACGTTACTTATTTTAAACACTTCATTCATTTCAAACATTTTTTTTTCGGATTTCGAAACATAAGCATGAAACTTTGTAAAGCCCTAATTATTTTTTAATCATGTGTGACTGCAGTCATTATTGGGATTAAAATAGCTCATATGCTTATGCAACTTTATGCAATTCTTATGCAACTCTAAGCTGTATGAAACTATGACTTGGAACACACATGATACTATAAAATATCAAATATCAAATAATCACTGAGGATAACCCAAATGGAGTTCCAGTCTATGCCTCACTCTGAAACGACAGGACAATAGGGTCATTTTTTAAATTTTTTAAATGAGAGTTTGAAGGCGAAGATGTTAAGAAAACCTGCTTCCAAAGATTTGTGGAGAAATGACGACAGCAGGATCATACCTACCCCCCCAACCCCTCTCCCCGAGTACGTGGGGGCCTTTCAAGGAGACACCCTTTTACGAAAGTAATTTATAACATTTTAGAGTGAGATGCGTTCACATGTCTGACAAAAAATGTGTACCATGGGTGGAAATGGAACTGTGCTAGCATAGGTTAACCTATATTAGAACATACGAAGGCGAAGCATGCTAATAAGGGCGTCAACTTAGGTTAACCTATTTTAATGGAGGCACCAACTTAAGTTGACCAAGGTTGTACCATTTTAACCTATGTTCACCTATAGGTTAACATATGGTATATTTTTGTGAGGGGTTCCGTTGTCAACGCTTCATTTCTTGGCATTAAAAAATAATGAATTGATTTCTGGTTAATTCCTGGTGAAAACCTATAGAGATTTTACGGGTTTTCCTGTGTACTCCAATTTCCATCGTCACGGTATTCAGAAACCATTCTGGACCTTTGTTCGGTTGGTGAGTGATCCTTTCATATCGGTGCCGTAGTCTCTTGGTCAGATTTTATTATACCTTTTCACATAGGATGAAATGAGACAGGGACAGTGATCTGCGTTCGGCATTCATTTCACCTTTTGAAACACTGAGGGAGTCTGTCCCCAGGCGTCCTCATCGAAAGGTATGAGGAACTCTCGATAAACCATTCGTGGGCGTAAGTGACCTCATGAACCGAAGCCTGAGACTCTCTTGAACGAGATGAAATTAGCCTAGACCTCAGATGAAGACCCTTACGCCTTGGCTCATTCAATTCCGATGTCTACACTGTCTTGAGCTAAATGAGCAAACTCAACTCGTTTGACTTAGAATCTTCATTGAGGATTTTGAGGATACTAATTATTCTCTACGGTAAGGCATGAATCATAAGAAATGCTTTTAAAAGTGAGGTTTAGTATAATTATTACTACGTGAAGCTGTGAATAAATTTCTCACGGAGCGTTCGGAAGTGAAAATTCAGATTTAGAGAACTCATTTCATTCATTCAAGAGATGTTCTTTGGGGATTTTTTCTGAATTTACTTGTATTCAATACTTTGGCTTTCTGAGGTCGTTGAAGTTCTCTTCTAGACCCATATGCTGCTGATTGGTATGATGTTGAGCTTAGAATTCTTGGTTCTCCATAATTGTTACTTCAACAAGACATCCGAGGGAAACAAACCCCAGTTTTAGGGGGCCAATTCCATGTGGATAGCATCTTGGGAAACCTTGATGAAAACTTCAAATTCATTTCCTGCGATTGCATTTCTAAACACCATTGTAACCGTAGCTAAAGTGTTAAGCGAGTCGCGTCGTCTTGAGCCCTAATTTGCAGAGTCTGCTGAACCTTGACGCCCGTAAGAGGAAGCTTTCTTCACTACCGGAACTTCTACAGAAAGACGAGGGGTTTCACAGCTTAGAACATCCACGGTCCACACCGTAGCCGCCCCTGCACGGTGCACTACACCCGGTGCGAAAGTGGGTTTTTCTTTAAGCATAAGAGGGTGAGCATGGACATCTTTCCAAATAAGGAAACAATGGCAGACGATGTGCTTCAGGGGAAAACATAATCACGATGTGAGGTTACGCTAAAATAAATGAGAGGTAAACCATGGGTTTTGGGATCACTTTGGATGACGCACCTGCTCTCTTACCTACTCTTTGGCAATTGACGTTTTTGCCACAAGAATAACACGATGCTTGAGTTCAGCAGTTGTTATGTTTTCACCATTCCCAACTTACGAAATTGCTAACGAAACAAGTTTTACTTGCAGTATGATGAGTATTTCATGTGCCAAGAAACCCCAAGCGAGAGTCTCTGAGGCTGGTGAACCTATTGCCGATATCATCTCATGACATCAAGGGATATATATTATTGAATAAGCAAAAGTCGATGGTATTATAACATAGCGGCCCATGTGGAACCAATGACCCCTAAAAGACAGCTGTGTTGACGTGAAAGCCTTTGATACGACAACCCAGAGAAGCGCGGGGACTCGAATGCTAGCGGCTTTTCTAGTCTCTGGGAGTCCCTGGAGGAAAGGTTAACGAGTGGAGATATCATGCGGATATGGAAGCGCGAACCATATCCTGAGGTTTTACAGTGGGATGGTAGAAGTAGGAGGGAGCATGAGAATGCATGGAACGAGTGCGCTGAAAATGAAGCCCTCTCTCGTTTTGTTCCCGATAAAGAGAAGAAAAAATGACCGCAGCTATGGTCACTGCAGAGTTGCCCTTTCCAGATGAGTATGCCTAAATTGTCAAATCATAATAAGGGTGTAAGTTGTCGGTAGCTTTTGAGACACTCACGTGAAATAATTTTTTCACTTGAAGAAAGTCACGTGATAGGGAAGTGGCAGATCATTTTATCAAATGTTCAAAATGAACTCCTTTCATGATTAAGCAATGACTTCTTGAGTAGCATATTGCAATATTGACATTTGCAAATGTTCGTGAAGGGTTTTCACGTTAGACTGCGAAAGTCTTGGATAGTTTGCAGTCTAGTCTGAAATGCTGTACTAAAATGTTCTGATATTGAAATAAATAAAACGGGGACAGATCAAGGGGCCATTTCTATAGGCTGTACTACTGAAACTGGAAACAAATTAAGAGAGCAATATAAAATATAAAAATAAGGAACAATATGAAAAATAGGAAGCTAACGAATTTTATGGTATATGTTGATTTTGTTGGTGGTTGAATGAGAATTTGAAGGGTTTATCTACCTTTCTTATAATACACGTATATTGTTTCAATATATGAGCCCAATCGTAGCGTACAATAGACTTTCTCGTTGGAATTGCCGTTCTCCATGCGACGTATTTGAATGCTAGTTATCTCCGTGTGACATACCGACAAGACGAAAATAGGAAAGAGATGATTTGTGAATGTGGACGCTGTCACGCCAATCGCTTACTTGGTTTCCCAGTTGGCATCGACTGCGATTCGCTCCCATTCGCCGGTGTCGAGAAGACGTTCCACGGCGAGGAAAGTGTCTCCGTGTCTCACGTTGTTTCGCGGATGTCCCGTGATCTGAGGTCGCAAAAAAATGTTATGCAAGGTATGTCAAGCGAAGAATTCAGGTTGGTCCAAAATAGCAGAAAATCCAGACAGACAGTATGCAAAATACCTAAAGAGCGATGCAATGAATCATATAAAAAAGCTCATGGACGCGTTGGTGAAATATTTTTATCGAGACTGAAAAGCATCGCAGAGGTACGACAGCTCCTCTGATTGTTTCGTGAACATGGAATTCATTTTCTGACTACTTCAGGTTCTTCACCTTTTTCATACGAGGACGATGCCACTAATTTTTGCCTTCGCCGGAAAACTGTGACTCTGGCTACCCGAAAAATATTTCCCTTGAGGAAGATAGGCGGATGGCTTATGAGTTATTTTGTCCCGCACTCAAACTGCAAGCCGCGCCGCTTCTCATCGCCGAAAACAAGTCACAATTCAATGACCTCATGTAGGAATGAGCCGCTAATAGCTGCTGCCAAGATGGCTCCTCAGTTGTTCCATTGATATTTAATTATTTATTTCATTACTTCATTCGCCACATTATGAGATACTCAAGTGACAACGGTTCGACGAGAATGAGATACTTCTCGGGCATTTCTCGTCTCTCGCCAAACTCGATTTTGCGGACGGTTAACTACATACACCCTGTAGGCCTGTTCATACGATGTCGATAGAGAAACATACGAAGTCGACGCGGATGACGTCTCCACGGTTGACGGTGGCAGGAGGCGGCACGGTGCAATCTCCGAAATCGGTTCCACCCGGGGCAGTATCGAAGAGCACGGGTGGGATGATCAGCATTTTGTCGAGCAAGTCTGGAGGCGTGGGCCCGGGAGGCACTGTGGCGCCCTGGCAATGTCAAATGGGACATAAGATGTGATGAGAATCTCTTAATTCTCTTGTAATGAAGTTCCTGGCTGGTTATGAGCATTTGTATTGGAAGGCGAATCTCTTCATGATAAAGGTATCTATTATATTTATTTTATAAGGTTCTCAAGGTAAATATGAAATATTTTAGTCAAAATTTAACACGATATCCATGACCCCAATGAAACAATTTTTCCTGTCCACCCAGGGTCTGGGATTGATGAAAGGAATCCCATCCCATACAAAACGTAGTTCCCCCCCCCCCCCATGTTCATCTATACAGTATTTACCCATTTTTCCCCCTAATCTTTACCTGAAGGACCTTCTGACAGGTTGAGAACGGGGAAAAAACGAAGTTTACCTCGGTTTCACTGTACAAATTTGACCTCAGGTGAACATTTTTTGTGAGAGATTCGGCACAGCAACGTTGTCAATATTCAGCAAAGGTACATTTTCCAACGTAACAATGTTCCCTCAGTGTTGTGCAAAAAGTCGCCTCGATATTGAAGCATTGTGCTAGCGTTGTGCGTACGTTGTGCTAGCGTGGAATTCTCATTACAGTACCTCCTTAATATCCTGAATCTGAAAGAGAGCTAATATCGATTAGATGACGAAATTACACGTATATAAGATCGATGATAGTACTCTGTTAAGTACTATTATCCTACGGAAGGATCTCAAGGATACTACTACTCTATCCAATACCAGCATTCCGGAGGAGTCCCACTGGGGTGTTAATTACATTCACTGGGTCAGAATTCGAGTGGAATACTTAGGTGACGCAACTCTTTCTGTCCAGCAGAGAAAGTACATGCCTAACATCATCATCGGACTTAAGAATAGAATCAGACACATCGCCGGAGGCTAAATTTCATGCTTTATCCCCCCCAAAAAGGGATACATGAGCCTGATTCCATGGGAGCGCTATGTATAGACTTGGGAAATTACAGCATGTCTTCTCGGATCCTCTGGTCAAAAGTACTTGGAATCTCCTTCTGCCAGGTTACCTCCTTAAACGGGTCTCTCGAGGAATTTCAAGGTCTTCTCGTAAGTTGTACGTGGGGAAAGATCGGGTACTGTGTGAAAAATACAGGGTATTCTTTCAAATGGCACCAGGGTGAGAATCGCTGAATCGGCGCTTAGGTACCATCTCGTGCCGATTGGTAAAACCTATTTGAATTTGGATGTATCAAGCGAGTCTCAACATTTCATCCTTTTATCAAGGTTGACACAACATTGTTGTGCCGAATGGGAATCACCAATTTTGCTCTCTCGTCGTCTGAAGAAAACCCCTTCAGGTAAAAATTAATCGTTCGTGTTCACACTCTCCCAAGTTGATGAGGACGGGATGGATTCCTGATCACGGTATGGATCACTCCCCCACCCCGTGGGTCATGCTGTGGGGTTGGCCAGTGACGTGACTGGGGACGAGACTAAGGTCTCTTCGGCTCCCTCCCCTCATCGCCCATGGATAATTCATTTCCCCTCGTCTGAGGTTAGCGAGTGAGGATGAAATTTCAATCTGAATCTCGTCCCCAGAACCCACGAAGGAAAGAATTTCTCACCGAGAGCACAGACTCCAGAATGTACACGTATTGATTCAGGTACGCCTGAAGCGTATGGGGGCCGTAAATCGTAGAACCTGCTTCGTACCTCTGGACCTGCAACAGCATATGAGGCCGTTAACTTGTCAGTGAATAGAACTTGTAAATGAATATACGTGAATTCTCAATATAAGTCCACATGAGACAACGCTGAAATGAGTCGATGTTACTCCGACAAAGACCTCTTAAAAATAAAAAAGGTCCGTTAAAGTTCGATCTATGACATCTCGCCCAGCATCCAGACCGAGCGATGGCTGCAGATAACTTGGAAATGAGAGCAACAACGTCACTGGCCTGATACTCCTCGTAGGTCGTGATGTAATCTGAGTAAGTGTTGGATAGCCCTGCGATGACGACGGTCGGATTCTCGGCCCCGTGCGATTCGAGGACTTGAGTCATGTCGTTCCGGAGCCTCCTCCCGGACATGGTGGTGAATTCTCCCGGGACGGCCGCAATCGCCAAGTCTCCGATCAGACCGATCTGCGTGTCCACGATCTCGGGCTGCCAGAGGTATGGCCATCCGATCTGAAAGAGCGCAGACACCCATTGAAATTTTAACGCCTTCATGGACCTCGTTACTTAGCTTAGCTTCCTTTTTTTTGACTAAAAAAGTCAGACGCGATCAGCATTCTGATACATTATGTCTACAGGAAGGTGTTTTGATAGGCTTTCAGTAAACAGACCAGCAGAAGAAATATTATTGTCAAGTTTTGCGTATCGCCCTTTCTGAAGGTAAAGAGAATTCCTGCTGCTTGAATGCGGCTTAAAGCGTCGCTTCGGGCTATGAATGGGGCTCCAAGATGGAAACAGAGGAGAAGGGGGGCTCCTATTTTCCTCCTCAAAAGTGACAACAGGGTACACCACAGTATTTTAAGAGGGGCTACAAGATGAGGTAAAAGACGAGAAAAAGCACTAGCGGCAGCCAAACGGATAAACAGAGGGGGAGGGGGGGGGAAGATAGTAGGAGCAAACTCAACGCGCCAGCAGGTTTGCACATGCTGGCGCGTTGCACCATACAAATGGAATATTACGTAGTTACCCATTCTTGGGAATTATTTGTCCCGGCTCGTGACGATGGATGTCAGAATGAGTCCCGTGACGAAAGTACGAGTCATTCCGCCCTGTCATTCCGACATCCGGTCCCGTCAACTGCTCAAGCGCTTGGTTTTCTCAATTTTGTGCCTCACATTATAAAGGGTAACCCAGATACGAGCGACCACAAAGCTTTTAGTATTCGGGTTGTTCTGAACTAAGTATCTGCTACCTTAGCCTAATGCGCGGGGCCTACAAGACTATGCCTCTCTAGGCCATGAGCTGTGCGGAAAGACCTTTGGGGAGTCAGGATCGCCCACCAACGAAAATGCATTGACTTCTTTTCGTTCCACATAGCCAGGAATACCCAAGAAACGAAGTCCTGCATAGGTACTCAGTATGACTTCCTCCAGCCTCCAGGAACATCGGATGTACGTCATGAAAGTCTTTACGAAAGATGACATTCTTCGTGCTGGTTTCTCATTCCCTTGAGAATCCTGGTCACGACCGAGGTCCGATATGCAGGTTGAGGCCCACGTAGTACTCTAATGGAACATGAGCCACAGGTGTTCGGGGTGTCTAGGTCTGACAGTTCCTCCGTAGACTTTTTCTGGACCCGAACCTCAGTCTCTTCCATGGCTTGGAACGCGAAGCCAGCCGTGTGGCACAAGGCTCCGTCCTGCACCAGCACAGCCTTTACTTCGCCTTGGCAGTTATTCAGTTATAAGGCAGGATATTCATGTTGCTCATGTTGATATGCAGTAAAATGTTTTACAGTAGCTGGCTTAGCATTTAACAATTTTTTTTTGAGTGGGTCAGAAACTTTCGAAAAACCTATTTATGGGCGGAAAATTTCAAACCACTTCTCATACGAAGAACCTCCGTACAATCCCCAGAGGCGATTGTGGTTTCAAAATATACGACAAACTATGTTCTTTAGTTTCTTAGTCTAGTGAGAAATACCCCAAAAAACCAATGCAGGTGCAATTCGTTTCTTATCTCGATGAGCCGTCCATGTAAGTAATGACAGAAATATCATTCAACTCTCAGCACCAGACCATATTCTACTTGGAAATGGAATGTTGCCCTGCGACCGATAAGAAGCATGCCGCGCTCACGGCAAGAACGCATGGCACACACTTCTTCGAGGGAGAATCGATGAGAAATTGATGAGAGATTGAGAGTGTTTTCGACTTTCGCAACATTTGGACTCTATACGTTGACGGATTTCCGTTTACGTCCTCGACAACGGGATTAATGAGTGTTACAAGAATCGGTTAGCTCACCTCTCCGGTATCGAGGAGGATGGGCTTCGGTGCATGGCATGCAACCTGCTCGGGAGTCGGATCTTGAATAAAATCGGCCACGAAGTCCCAAAATGGATTGGTGTCTGTTTCTCCTTGTGTGAAGTCGAACATTCCGGGTCCATCCGTCGTGCCAGCCGCGAAGCTGTATCCCATCGCGGGCTTACACGTCCTCCCCTGAGGGGAGCAGAGGCAGTCTACATCCAGATCCACATACACATCCACTGTGCGGTGTACCCTTTTGCTTTGGTGATCTGGACTCTTACCTGACGCATGTGACCGAAAATATCCCGGCGCTCCACGACGACGTTTGTCATGTCCACGAATTGATGCACGTACTTCACCGTTCCCGTCAGAAGTCGTAGATTTGCTACGTCTTCGAAAAGTTCCTGAGGTGTTTTATACAAAATTGAACGTGAAGATCGTGCTGTTTCGATATTTTCACATGTTTCTCTTCCGATCGCACGCGTAGAAAGGAAATTTAACAACTCGTAGACAACATGAAAGTGTAGGTAAGCGAATAGTACCTGCTAGCTTTTAACAAATATGCAAACTAACTGCACACTACAGGTATACTTTTAGAGTACCTTGGATCAGAAGAATGCTCCTGCAGCTGCAATTAGTAGCAAGTTATTACAAGATGTTGTGTCCAAGGTGAATTTTAAAATTAATTTTTATCGTCTTGAACATTAAAGAACAGACGTTTTGAATTATAGAAAATCGCAGTCCATTAGGAAACGAATTCCCATACGTTCCATCGGGAGAGGATTTTGCAATCCACGATGTCGATTACTTGCATTTTTGCTGTAACATGCTAATTCGCTTTTTCGGGTGTTTCTTCACCCGAAAGCGAGAGTCCACCATAATCCACGCCGAGAGAAGAATCCTACCATAGCTTTGTTGGCCTGGCGCTCTCCGATGATCCAGGTGGACTCTTCCATATTGTCACCGGGCCCGAACGCGATGCAGTTGCCGACGGTCCCTCCACAGGCAGAAGTGACGGGATCGCACGGTTCCCCGGTGTCGATGCACCTTGGACCCTTGATGTTGGGGCTCACGTCTCCTAAGTTGGATGCTGCGAAACCGGCCACAAATGATCCCTGAATCGAGAAAGGTAAAGTAAATCAATGTAATAATGTCCATATTCACTCAAATGGCAGAATGTCTTGGACCCATAGTAATAACTGATCTATCGGGTAATCAAATTCTAAAAGTATGCCTGGTCCAATCCTGACAATCAGCATAGACGTTGGCAGTGCCGTCATGTTTGAATGAGTTTTTGAACTCCTTTGCTCGACAGCGCATTCTTACCTTGCCAGGCAGTGCACCCGGATTGAAGGCAGCCTCCACGATCATGGATGCAACTCCTTTGTTGTCACCCGAAAGGAGCTTGTTGGTGTTGTTCATGGAAGTAGCATGGACGGGGAACCAGGTGAACATGGCCAACGGATCGCCAGCAAGCGACTGGAACTTCAGCAGCTGCAGTATCTTGTCCACGTCGTATTCGTACCTGGTAAGTCACGAGAGTGTTCAAGAGAACTTTTTTCTCACCCTGGATCTGCGTTTGTTTTTTCCTGTTCTCGAGAAGTAGAAAGGTAGGATAGAGTGACAATGCTTGTTGTATTCTACTTTGTTTTGGCTAGGAGATGCAACTTCATTTTCATGTCCCTGGCTCATTAATATTCTTACCTGCAAGACATACTTGCACTTCACATACGCTATGCATTTTGCATTTATTATACCTGCACAGAAACACACTATCCTACCGCACCACGCTTTCCTTTACACGCTGAAGTTCACTTATACTTTATAAGTGCATAAAGGCATGGGATATAACCCATCTATTAGCTGGGGACCGTAGAGTGAAAAGTTCCTTCATCTAGTAATAGGAGGTTTTATATTCTTCTCCATTAGCATGTGGAAAGACGAGGATAGAAAAACTTGAATGTTGAAAATGGAAGTCGATGTACATAGTCTGCCTTGATTTGCTTAAATGACAGCATTCCGGAAACGACTACGTAAAGTTTCGGACAGATCATTTTCCTGTCCTGCAAAAATTCACTAAGTATTCACTGAATATTCGCTCATTCGTTCCCTCACTCACTGAACGCGTTCCTCTGGAGGGTTGTTGAGGTACGAAATTGGGCTTCGATTGACGTTGGCCTCCAACAGTTCTCCTTCGTTGTAGTAGACGTTACCGGGCTGCAGGTTTCCGTGAGCGGCCCTTATGCTCTGAAAGTGGGAAGCAAGGGGCGCTGTGTAGCGGAATGTCTTTGTGCTTTAAGTGAGACTATATTCTTGCCGGTCGAGATCTTTTAATACCGGTGGGTTTTTCTGAGTCATACCGTGGACACACTCGATTTTTAATGGGGGCTTGGTGCGTTGAACAGAGATTTATCGTTCGCGGTCCCTCCAGGACCTAAGCCATGATGATACTTCTGTGTTCTCTTGGGGAATTGGCTAATATTAAAGTAATCATGGTGTTGTTTAGCGGATACTGGCAAGTTTATGTTCGATGGAACAGATGGGATTCTTTCAAATGACCGGAGATCGGTTCAAACTGACTCTTATCACTTTCAAAGTGAAATGAATGAAACTTGTTTTTTTTTTGTTTCCCAAGAAAGGACGCGATGACCGACACATACAACAATGCAATTATTACGATAGAGAGAAAGAAGACGCCTACTTGGTACAAGCTTCACGATCAAGATCACGGTCCCTTAGGCAGAGACACCATTTACGAATCTGGAAGAAGCCATAGGGGCGACTCACACCGACAGGTGGGTCACCCGTCGGCGAAGAAAGCGGCCGTCGCCACCAGGACTCGCCCTGCCTACAAGGTTTCGTTCGGAACCTGGTTGGAACGGGTAAAACTTGCCTCGAGGCAAATGGGACCCTTGTCTTTCCCATGCAGCGCCCTGGGTTCATTGCGCAGAATCTCTGCAGATGTGAAAAGGGACTGCTAATCGCAAACATAGAAATTTCAAGAATGATGCGGGAGAAATGATGAGAATGGAGGTTTTCTCTGCGAAGTCCGTTTCATTTGGCTTCAAATGCTGAAGCTAGTTTCTCTCAGGCACGATTTGGTTGTTCGTGACGGACGGGGCAGGCTGACATTCTCGTGTGCATTAATATCTGCACTCCGGTTTTTGCTACTCTCATTTCCGAGTGTTTGAATTAGAAAGGTGGGGTTTCGAGAAGAAGGGTGAAGTGAAGTGGTTCCGAAGTGGTGGGAGTTTCAGTTTCCGAAGTTTTTCTCCTCTAACCAAAATGAAGTCGTGGGTGAAGTTATCATATTCTCCCGTGAGATGCAAATTGGATCTGCGACGATACGGCCTGGAATTGCGTTCTGGCTTATATAAACGTTGCCTCGTACGGTGAGGTTAATGTCGGGTGAGGTTGTAAATGTGACTCAGTTGGCGCAAGACAATACGCTTCCCTGTCGGAATCGTCCTTTTGTTCTCAGCAATATTGCTACTCTGTGAAGCCTGCATGCAGGGCTTCAATTCGTAAGCCTCGCCAATCTAAGCAGTTTTCTCGCTGTTATACTACGTATGCAGTATAAGGTAACCTTGGTAAGATGTAAGCATGCGAAATTATTGAAAATTGTATCCAATCGTCACCTTGTTTTTCAATTGTTTTTCATCACCGCTGACACCCATTTCTGAGTGGGGATAACACTCCAGTTTTTGGTCGCGCTGATAGTTCTTCCCATAGTTTGTGGACACCCTGTGCGCACACCGGGAAGCACTATTAATAGGTCCTCGTACTAGAAGATCTTGATAGAATACTTGAAAACGACCAAATTAACTGATTATGCTGGATTTAAGCCTCACTGGCGAACAATGGAGACCGGCCAGAAACCGGAGTGCTTACCTTATTCCCTTCGAGTATCCTGTAGCAAAGGAGTCGGTAAAACAGTTTTAAAATTTGATTTCTAAGTGAGAATCATATGCAACTTATGTGCAACAATCTCATTTCTGTTACTGTTCCCTTACAAATAGCGGCAACAGCTGGAATGACGCAGGAAATTATTTTTAAAAAATCGTAGACAATGAAGAATTGATGACGATAATGGTTACATGCCAGCAGACGATGGCGAAAGAGAGTGATGAACAAAGGATGAGACGCGTTGCCCTCAAAAGAGTGTGACAGTAATGCAAGCCAAAATGGACTTTGGACGTAAAAATTATTTTTTCTTTACGTGAATACGATGGGAATTGTTCTAATACTAATGTGTGAGACAATTGCAAACAGTAAAGCTAAATGAATATCGGTTGGTAATGAGGAAAGAAAGGAAGAGCACATTCATTCCCCTTAACTGCTACCATACAAATATGCTTTCCCTGGATAAGGATTCAAAGTATACTACGGTTGCCCAGCCTATGGCCTAGAATGGCATAGCCTCTTAGGCTGAACGCTCGAGGGCTCCATAGACTATGAAATTAATTGAACACTATTTAGGAATGGAGAAGCCATTAGCGGTAATATGTATCTTTACGAAATGTCAAGGTTTTCAAAGTGATTTCAAATGTCAACGACCCACGAACTAGATTCAGACCGCACAACAAATAAGGGTGAGTGTAGAGTGTGCGATGGTTGACAAATGGGCGTGCTGGCACTTAGAGGCGCATGCTCACCTGTATGAGTTCAGTCACGCCCTATGAGACTCTCATAGCGTCCTAAACACGTTGCGTTCCTGCATTCCTGATTGAGTGCAAACCGTCCAGTGGAAGTAGATGGATTATGCAAAAATGTTAGGATGCTTAAGATGCCCAGTGTCTTTCCCTATTGCAGGGGTATCAAACATAAGGCCCGCGGAGGTGGTTCATCCGGCCCGCCGTATGTTATTGAAATTTCCGCTTGGATCTATAAGGTCAGAGCGACGGATCGACGGGGTTAAATGTCCAGTACGGTTACACAATTCATCAAAGACTAGGGGAACTGGGGACACTTTTTCCTATCGCTATTGTTAGAGGGCAGGGGACTTCCCATCGACGTATACTTTGTGTTATGCCACACAAGGAAGTCTTCCCTAAGGCAACAACATCGAAGCAGAGCTGAATGATCTATTTGGGGACTGCACTACGGCTATGTCTACAGTTAGTTCACCATGGGTCAATGAGACCCAAAACAGGTAGAGCGAGGAGCAACTGCCTCTTCTTCGTGTCTGCAATAGCCTTGCGTTTCTAGCAGCAGTGGCGAAACAGTACCATTTTCCGTGTTTCAATTGCGGACTGTCTACATTCTGTGTCCTTGTCCCCGACGATCGAAAACCCACATTGACGATGCCATCCACATTAGCGTTGTAAGTTTCTTCCGAGAACCCCAGGCTCGTGATCTGGAAGAGGAGGTACTGGAGAAAGCCGGCCGGTCCGGAGTGCGTGTGGGTCCCGGAAAGGATCACATTTTCCTGGTGATATATTCCGCCGAATTCTTCCTGGAGTCTCCTCACCACCTGCAACAGCCGACCTCATCAACTTTTACCGTTTGTTGCTAGTCACGGTATGGGGTCTCGAACGAAATGTAGTCTGAGAGAGCGGCGAAAAATTAGCTCGGGTCTAGAAATCCGAAACCTTTAGTACAGAACAAGGAAAGAATCGCTTGGGATCTTTGGAAGCGAAAGAAGATGACTTCGTTTCGTTAGAATGTCTTGAGGAAGGGGGTTTGGAAAGGAAAATACGTGGACGAACTTTTTGTAGTAGTACGCCTTTTGTCGGCCGAAAGACGCTCAACCTCATGAAATACTCTTTCATTCTAAATTTAGGACAATAAATATTGTCCATCGAACAGTTTCTTCGGAGAAAAAATGAGCTCGATAACTTAACCTTTAACAAGTCCAGTGATTATATCTTAGCACTTTAAATATGGAGGGAGGGGTGAGTAGTGTTACCGTAGAGTCCACTAAAGCGGGCATCCGTAGTCAAGGTAATAAGGCATATTGAAAATCGATAGGCGTAAAATGGCTGCAAAACGCATTAGGACAAAATGGAGTCATTCCCTGGAGGGAAATGATGGGTGGCTCGAAGAAAGGGAAGAAAGCAGATCTCCCTCCTGAAAATCCCCAATTTCCTTCTCACCCTACCGCTCAATACCTATACGTTTCCATATTTTAACTTCGCCGAAATAAGACCTTTTCGGAAGGAATTTGAGCAATTTCAGCTTGTTTTTCCCTACATGTTCCATCACGTGTGTGTTCCAAGTAACCAGACATAACTTTCATAGTTGTCGAATTACAACGGATGTGTGATAACTCGGATAGAGAGAAACATGAGGTTCCCCATTCCATTTCGGGATTGTGTTACGCTGAATATGGGACAAAGATTCCATGCACCCCCAGAGGAGTAATTTGAACTTAAAACTCATTATCATCAATAGACTTCATCGACCAGCAGAGTTTGCTACATTAGATTCACAGTTCGTCCAACGGGTATAAATTTTTTTTTTTTAACTACTAAACCTGTAAGATTTAGGCTCCTTCCTATGCACCCAATCCAGATATAATGAGTTGAACTTAAGGGGATGAGAATACTTAACAAGAGTGGGGGCAGAAGTGCCGACACAGGTAGTACGGGTACAGTCGCTAGTGCTTCTGTTCCGTGAGAGGTCCTAGCAGCGTCTACTACTTACAGGACCGTTTGACGGAGTACACCTAACCAGCTCCTGTCTGACTCGGGTTGGCGTACCCCATCTGCTCTATTCCAAAGCGTCCACGGGTGACACTCCAATATTTTCATTATTCCGTGATGTCTTTGATATTTCTTTGCAGAAATTTGTATTATTATAGGAAGGTGTTACTATCCAGTGCCATTGTTCTATGTTATATTGATGAAAGAAACTAAATCCAAGAAGAAATTTCACGTAAAATTCTGAGACTTGCGAAAATTTATTTCATACTACCGCTAATGCTTGTTGAATGTGACTCGAGGGAGGCTAAGGAAGAGTGCATCTGAGATTGGAACAAAATAAAGAAATGGCTTTCAAGAAAAAAGGTCGAGAGCGAATCTGACCAAGCCGATTCCAGCAGCAGGCCCGGTGCAGTCAGCGATGCCGACGCCGATCCAGAAGAGTCCGTCTTCGTCGCATCTCGCCGGGGTGGAAAGGAGGAGGAGGAATGTTCCAACCACGAATTTCAAACATTCCATCGTTGCTCCCTGGAGTGTCCGTACAGTAAGGCGACTGAGTCAAAACGGAGCAGCACTTGCTATTTTCAGTCGGGACCCCATGTGATGATTTTCTCAAGGATCTTGCGCTACGATCACGTGTGTGGGAAGATGCATGCGGGCAATAGGAGAAGCGCAGATAGCAAAAAAAAGAGAAAAAAATAATGTTGGCATTGATGGCGAACTGATCCGGCTCGCATTTCCTTGCATCGTAAATTCAACAGCTAAAATCTATCCCTATCTTAGGAGGCTGAATCACTTCGAAGGAATGGGATGCCACTGGGGAGTTGCTCTCTTATGTTTTCGCAAATCAAGGTGTCTTTTCCCTTTGATTTTGGATATGTTGTTCTGTGCAGCATAGGTCAGAGGATCGCTTTTCTTCACCTTACTTATTTTAAACACTTCATGCTAGGGCGTCCAGGATGAATTTTCTCTAAAAAGAAAACATGGAATGAATTAGTCGCAACTTTCTGTTTTTTTCCAACGATGGACGATATCTGCGGCCCCCATGAGAGATGAGACATGAGTTGGCGATAATGGATGCGTTGGGAAGCAGAAATTGGTTGGGAACAGGTCTACTGGACTAGGCTAACATTGAGTCATATGTGAGTGGGTATTCCCCATCTCTTTATCTCCACTGCCATGACAGCCAACTTGCGTGGCATCGAGTTTAATGGTTCCCGGTCAATTCCCCGAAAGGACAGTTCCCCGAATGACAAATTCCACGAACTGTCAGTTCCCCGTTTGGGATTTCCCCAAAGGAAATGGATTTGTTTCCATATAAGTTTCCTGTCTCGCACATCATGCATGTGGGAGTGAGGGGTGGGGGGGAGATGCGGCCACCACCCAACCGAGCCGGAACCAAAGGGAGGGGGGTATAGGCAAACGGAAGGAATGGGGAAAGTCGCTAATCTTCTCTAATCCTAGAAGAGAGGAAATCATTAAATTCTTCTCCTCCCACCTAAGAAAACTTTGTTCATTTAGGGGACATGACTGCCAATACAATGCTAGTCAGATCATTGATAAAGATTCTCAAGAGAAAGAGACAAAGATTAAAAAGGCGACAGAAACGTTGGTAAAGTAATCCTCTGAGCTTCCAGAGATGAGACGATCGACAAGATGTCTATCAAAATCTAAAACGGAGAAGTTGGGTGGCTGAGGGAAGAGCGAAAAGGGCAAGAATCTTCTTCTTCTTAAGGGCTATCTGCTCACACAGAACAAGATGAGCAAGGACGGACGAAGAACGTATTGGGAGTGCCTCTCTAGAAGATACAAAAGAAACTGCAATTTCAGAGCTACAACTGAAGGAAACAAGGTTGTCAGCAGGCTTGTAATTTTCCAGGTTCCAGCAGAACCTGGAAAATTACAAGCCCGCAAGGTTATTGCAAACATCGTGAATGATGTATTGAATACATCTTCAGAGACAAAAAAAGGCGTAAACTATAAATCGACCCCTAGACATGAAGGAGATGGATGCGGTCGATAACCCTCCTTCCGCGACCGTGAGATCGGAAAACCGTGATCGGGGAACTGTCCTGTCGGGGAATTGACCGACCACCTAGTTTAATAGCATATTATCGAAATCGCGGATGACTTTCAGAACACTTCTTATAGTATTCTGATCTAAGGTTCAACTAGCTTCCAAGATGTTTCAGGATGTATCGTAATCCTCTAAGACCTGGGACCATACCAATGGACATTGCATTTTGATTGTATCTATGGTAATATCCTGGAATTCTCTTGACTTTTCACCCATTAATACTCCATAATGGGCGCAATTATACATGGCTAAATTCCATCGGACGCCATCTTTCACCCGTCAGTTTTGAAATCTTCAATTCTTTAATTAAATGTATATTATATGGTATGATATGACGAATTTATTCAAAATATTAAATGATATATATCGGACATTGTTTATTGGTTTCTTCTCTCCACTCATTCAAGTCGGCGTTCAAACATTTTTTTTCCGAATTTCGAAAAATGTCCATGAAACTTTGTAAAGCCCAAATTATTTTTTAAACATGTGTGACTGCAGTCATTATTGGGAAGAAAATAGCTCATAAGAACTTTTCATTCTTATGCAACTCTAAGCTGTATGAAACTATGATTTGGAACACACATGATTCTATAAAATATCAAGTAATCACTGAGGATAACCCAAATGGAGTTTCAATCTATGCTCACTCTGAAACGACAGGGCAATGGGGTCGTCTTTTAAATTTTATTTTGAGAGTGTGAAGGCTAAGATGTTAAGAAAACCTGCTTCCAAAGATTTGAGGAGATGTGGCGACAGCAGGATCATACCTCCCCCCCCCCCAACCCCTCTCCCCGAGTACGTGGGGGCCTTTCAAGGAGACATCCTTTCTACAAAAGTAATATATAGCATTTTAGAGTGAGACGCGTTCCCATCTCTTACAAAAAAAGGTGTACCATGGGTGAAAATGGAATTGCTTTAACATAGGCTAACCTATATTAGAGCATACAAAGGCCATTTACATGTACCATTTTAACCTATGTTCACCTATAGGTTAACATATGGTACATTTTTGTGAGGGTTTCCGTTGAAGACGCATCATTTCTTGCCATAAAAAAAATAAATTGGTTTCTGGTGAAAACCTGTAGAGATTTTACGGGTTTTCCTGTGTACTCCAATGTCCATCGTCACGGTATTCAGAAACCATTCTGGAGCTCTGTCCGGTTGGTGAGTGATCCTTTCATATCGGTGCCGAAGTCTCTTGGTCAGATGTTATTCTGCCTATTCACATTGGATGAAATGAGACAGGGACAGTGATCTGCGTTCGGCATTCATTTCACCTTTTGAAACACTGAGGGAGTCTGTCCCCAGGCGTCCTCATCGAGAGGTATGAGGAACTCTCGATACACCAATCGTAGGCGTCAGTAACCTCATGAACCGAAGCCTGAGACTCTCTTGAACGAGATGAAATTAGCCTAGACCTCAGATGAAGACCCGTACGCCTCGGCTCATTCAATTCCGATCTCTATACTGTCTTGAGCTAAATGAGCAAACACAACTCATTTGACTTAGAATCTTCATTGAGGATTTTGAGGCTATTAATTATTCTCTACGGTAAGGCATGAACCATTAGAAAAGCTTTTAAAAATGAGGTTTAGTATCATTATTACTACATGAAGCTGTGAATAAATTTCTCATGGTGCGTTCGGAAATGAAAATTCAGATTTAGAGAACTTATTTCATTCATTCAAGAGAATTCGTTGGGGATTTGCTCAGAATTCGCTTGTATTCAATACTTTGGCTTTCTGAGGTCGTTGAAGTTCTCTTCTAGACCCATATGCTGCTGATTGGTATGATGTTGAGCTTAGAATTCTTGGTTCTTCATAATTGTTACTTCAACAAGACATCCGAGGGAAACAAGCTGCTGTTTTAGGGGGCCAATTCTATGTGGATAGCATCTTCGGAAACCTTGATGAAAACTTCAAATTCATTTTGTGCGATTGCATTTTATTTGTGGTAACATTGGCATCGATTTCACAATTCGCTCAGCGCAGCAGAACTCGGGATTAAACGTCTCAGACGACTTGGAACTGCGGGCATTCTCCTTCGAAAGAAGTGATGGCCTTGAAGATGTCTTTCTGCTCCCCAAAGTGTCGAATCTTGTAGGTGCCAGGTGTGGCATCGGCGGGGACGTGCCACGTNTTCTGCTCCCCAAAGTGTCGAATCTTGTAGGTGCCAGGTGTGGCATCGGCGGGGACGTGCCACGTGATGTGGGCCACGCTTTCACCCAAAAAGAAATTCGTATTCTCCCACTCGTACCTGTAGAAAGTAAATAAGGAAATAATGGCAGACGATGTGCTTCAGGGGAAAACACCATCAAGATGTAAGGTTACGCCAAAATAAATGAAATAACCATGGGTTTGGGATCACCTTGGATGACGCACCTGCACAGTATTCTTTGGCAATTGACTTTTTTGCCACCAAAATAACGCCATGTTTCAGTGCAGCAGTTATGTTTTCACCATTCCCAACTTTCGAAATTGCTAACGTATCAAATTTTATTTGCAGTATGATAAGTATTGCATGCGCCAAGTAAGAAAACCCAAGCGATAGACGCTGAGGCTGGTGAACCTATTGCCGATATCATCTTATGACATCATTGGAGATACATCATTCAATAAGAAAAAGTTGATGGGATTTTAGCGTAACGGCTCATGTGGAACGAAAGACTTAAAAAGATAGCTGTGTTGACGTGAAAGCCTTTGATACGACAACCCAGAATAGCGCGGGGATTCGAATGCTAGCTGCTTTTCGAGTTTCTGGGGTCCCTGGAGGAAAGATTAACGACTGGGGATATCATGCGGGTATGGAAGCGCGATCCATGTCCTAAGGTTTTACAGTGGTATGGTAGAAGTGTGTGTAGGACGAAACGGCCCCGGACATAATACCCCAGACATAATGTAGGGCAATAGCAATGTAGGACTTAATGGCCCCACACACCAGAAAACCAGCTTCTTTGAATAAGGATTAATTTTTCCCTCGCATATGTTGATGTTCTGTTCAAATTCTGTCGAATGTATAATTGTAAACTTCAAACTTGCTTGAATCATTACATGAAATTACTAATCTATTAAAATAATTATAAATCATAAAAAAATAATGCTACGTATGCAATATTTTTCAAGTACAACAAATACTAAAATCGGATGGCATGACCAACTCCATGCAGGATCTCCTCCAAGGATTTAAATCTCTCTCCATACCGTGTGCAAAGTGTTCTCAGCCTCTGCCGCATTACCTTGCATACCCGCTTCTGCCTCTTCTGGGGGGATTCACTGCAGTTTCTTGCAAAATTGTGCTGTTTGACCGTATTCAAACCAATAATACACACTCAAGAATGAATAAGTTATATTTCAGCAAGTAATGCTGCCACTTAGATATAACAGGATGATAAAATATAAAATACTTACCATGCACACAATCACCTATTCCACGTGAGAATAACATATCCTGTTTTCTGTACTCCGTAAACGTATGAATATTTGAATAAAGGGAAATTGCTCTTTTATACAAATGTACCTGCAGTAAAAGTGAAAGTCAGAAGATAGTCATCAATGAAAGCGGTTGGGTGCTGCTAGTACTGATTGGAGGATCAGAGGATTACAGGGTAAACAAGGTGGGATGATTGCCTTTTTGACTGGGAAGTGCTGATTGGATCAGAGGATTAAAGGCTAAATAGTGTGCGATGGGTCAAGTAAAACTACATGCGTTGAATAAATTGTGTTAATGACTTATAACTATTTTCATAGATGTTAATAATTTGATCAGCATATCAATATCTGAGAGGGAAAAATTAATCCTCATTCAAAGAAGCTGGATTTCTGGTATGTGGGGCCATTATGTCCTATATTGCATTTGGGACCATTATATCCGGGGCCGTTTTGTCCGCGGTCATTTTATCCGGTTCCCGTAGAAGTAGAAGGAGGGAGCATGAGAATGCATGGAACGACTGCGCTGAAAATTAAACCCTGTCTCGTTTTGTTCCTGAAGCGAGAGAGAGAAAAAAAAAGGACCGCCGCCATTGTCCCTGCAGAGTTGCCCTTTCCAAAAGAGTATGCCTAAATCATAAAGGAGTAAGTTGTCGGTAACTTTTGAGACACTCACTTGAATTTTTTTTTCAGAAAGTCACGTGATAGGGAAGTGGCAGATCGTTTTATCAAATGTTCAAAAGGAATTCCTTTCATGATTTAGCAATGATTTCGTCAGTAGAACATTGCAATACTGACATTTGCAATTGTTCGTGAAGGATTTTCACGTTTAACTGCGAAAATCTTGGATAGTTTGCGGTCTAGTCTGAAATACTGCATTAAAATGTCCTGATATTGAAACAAATAAAACGGGGACCGATCAAGGGGCCATTTCCGTAGGCTTTACTACTAAAACTGGAAACAAATTAAGAGAATAATATAAAATATAGAAGTAAGGAATAATATGAAAGAAAGGAAATTAACGGGCTTTAGCGTATATGTTGATTTTGTAGGTTGGTTGAATGAGAATTTGAAGTGTCTATCTGCCCTTCTTGTAATACATGTATATTGTGCCTAGGTATATGAGCCCAATCGTAGCGTACAATAGCCTTTCTCGTTGGAATTGCCGTTCACCATGCGACGTATTTGAATGCTGGTTATCTTCGTGCGACATACCCCATACCGGTAATGTGAAAATAAGAAAGAGATGATTTGTGAATGTGAACGCATGTCACGCCAATCGCTTACTTGGTTTCCCAGTTGGCATCGACTGCGACTCGCTCCCATTCGCCGGTGTCGAGAAGACGTTCCACGGCGAGGAAAGTGTCTCCGTGTCTCACGTTGTTTCGTGGGTGTCCCGTGATCTGAATTTGTTAAAACATTTCACGAATGGGCATAAAGTAACAAATTCAGGTGGTCCAAGAAAAACGAGGAAACTCAGATTGGCGGAGAATGCAAAATTGCGAGCGGTGGTGTGGCTCGTAAATAAACAGGGAAGTCCTTTCAGGTCATGTATACGTTGTTGAAGTTCGTTGGTCCATGGTAAAAATTACTGAGAAGGTTTGACGGCTTCGCCGTTTTTCACATGAGTCGATGAAAGATAATTTGGAAAGGTTCGTCTTAGCCACAAAATTGTAAGAATTGGGAAAACATTGCCTTATGTAAAGAGTAGCAATCGCTTATGTGGGGGAATATTTTTTGTCATGCACTCTAAAAACAAGCCGCAAATCTTGTCGTCTCCAAATGCTAGTCGTGACTCTATAATAAAATGTAGAAGTTACTTGTAATTATCTCCAAGTGTCCCATCGATATATAGGGTGGGCCAAAGAAAATCCGCCCTAAATTTAAAGTTTTATAACTTGGGCCCCATTGGGCCAATATCAATTTTAAAAATAGCAATATGAAGCTTGTTCAATTTTCTTTCGAATGATATATAATTTTTGCGGGGTTGCTTCAGAGAAATAGCTGCTATTACAGTTTTTTTTTAAGTGACGAAAAAAATTCTTGAAAATGGACTTTTACTCCACGTTCCATTTCCTTAACCTCGAATTTATCACTCACGCGCTCACATACCCTTTTAATGACCCAAAAAAGGTTCAATGCGCCCCCTCCACGATCTACAACAGCCTCATGCTACTCGCCCCATTAACGCATGATCTCTCGTCAACCAATCCGTATCACGCAGGGGCGCGTGGGAAAAGGGAGTGCTTGGGAGAAACAGGCGACAGCAGCAGCGCGGCACTGGAAATAACTTAGGAGAAATGTTCGTCACTTCTTTTTAAATTGTAATAGCGGCCATTTCTCTCCCGCAAACCCCCACAAAGTATACGAGGTACATCATTCGAAAGAAAATTAAACAAGTTTCATTTTTCTTTTTTAAAAATTGATATTGGCCCAACGGGGCCCATGTTATGAAGCTTCAAATTTGGGGCGGTTTTTTTGGCCCACCCTTTAGATACTGGCTGAACGGTTTTGACGTCCATAGTATTCAGTTCTTCGACCTCATCGTCTGACTAATTATGTCCTAATCATACGAAGACTATCCAACAAGCAACGATCTGACCGTTGAGTGCTTCGCATTATCTGCTAAGTTCGATTTTGTCGACGGTTCCCTTTCTTGGCCACCTGTTGTTCCATATGCCCTAATTGTCCTCGGGGAGAAAAACTTACGAAGTCGACACGGATGACGTCTCCACGGTTGACGGTGGCGGGAGGCGGCACGGTGCAATCTCCGAAATCGGTTCCACCCGGGGCAGTATCGAAGAGCACGGGTGGGATGAAGGTCAGCATTTCATCGAGCAAGTCTGGAGGCGTGGGCCCGGGAGGCACCGTGGCGCCCTGGCAATGTCAAATGGGATATAAGACAAGGCAAGAACCTCCGACCCCGCCAGTGGATTTTGCCCTTTGTGGTGAAATGCCTAAATGAGATCTTTATATGTCCTGAAAATGGTAATCAGATTGCACACGAAATACCTCGTTCAATCATGCACATGATATACTCGACGGTAATGAAGTTTTATTTTTCCAGTCCGACCAAGGCCTGTCGGTAATAAAGCGAATCATAAAGCTAGTCATACATCTCTATGGGTTGAATAGGAGATGCCGAGACGGTTGGAGTAAATAATTCAAGTTCAAATCCCTTCCACCTCGTTCTTAACCCACATGAAACAGATTCCTCACCGAGAAGGCAGCTTCCAATAGGTACGTGTATTGATTCAGGTACGCCTGAAGAGTATGGGGACCGAAAATCGTGGAAGCTGCTTCGTACCTCTGGACCTGCAACAATAAAAATAGTCCATTAATTTAAGCAGGCTTGCAAAATAATGCATTCAAATCCATTGTTTTAGTCCACATGAGACACCCCTTAATTCCATTGATTTTATTCCCATAGAATTCCATGTAGAAAATATTTATTAAAAAAATAATTATATCCGATCTATGGCATGTCGTCCGCTAGGTAGACCGGCTGGCAACCAAAAACTGCAGGTAAATCAAGTTAGAACATCTCTGACCAGATACTCTTCGTATGTCGTGATGTAATCCGAGTAGGTATTGGATAACCCTGCGATGACGACGGTCGGATTCTCGGCCCCGTGCGATTCGAGGACTTGAGTCATGGCGTTCCGTAGCCTCCTTCCGGCCATGGTGGTGAATTCTCCCGGGACGGCCGCGATCGCCAAGTCTCCGATCAAACCGATCTGAGTGTCCACGATCTCGGGCTGCCAGAGGTATGGCCATCCGATCTGAGGGAGGAAATATTTTCCATGAAATTTCATTGCCTTCAAGGAAGTAGCATCTCGTTTCTTAACACCCTTTGCGATCAGCATCCCGATTATGTTTAGATCGAGGTGTGATGACGAATACTCCTGGTGCTTTCCCAACACTACTGTCAGAGAAAGAAAATCACGAAATGTCCAAGAAACTCCCTTCATGAAATTGAAAAGTGATTTCTTGCTATCAGATGCTAAAACCAGGGCCTTAAATTGCACCCAAAGCCAATATAGCGTGCTCCACGTTGAAAACAGTTGAGGCGCCTCCGACTCACCCGCAAGAGGCGGCTCGCTCCTACAACATTCATCAGCTATCATTATATATGACACCATTCATGATGATGAATGATTGTCATTGATGTCAAATGGTCTCTTGAGATTATGTCAAATTTATCTCAATAAGGGAATTTTCAATCTTGCTAATTGAATATCAATTCCAATCGTGCCACCACTCCGAATAGCGCGGGAGGAAAGCCGGGACACACAGAAACGCAGAAAGAAGCGCGCACGATCCAAAGGCAATAGTATGCGTACCTCTGTCTTTTTTGACTCACAATCGTGAGGCAGGAAGCGATTCATTCAATCGATTATGGCTAGTGTCTGTGACACTCCGTGTCGCAAATCTCAAATGGCAAATAGCGCAACAGCTGAAAGCCAAGCGGCACTGTTCCCATTAGGCGGTTCACGAGTTTCCTTTGTTGTTAAGTATCACTCTACCACCTTCAACTTCAATCCATGTGATTTACATTATAGGGTAGGTGAGACAAATTCCGACCCTGCCATGAAATCCGTCCCCTGCACCACATAATTCTACTTAACAAGAAACCCAATAAGCCCTTTCCAACCAAATTACATCAATATGCTCCCAAGTACGTCCCCCGTGCCAGGAACATAATCTCGCCATCAGTGACAGAAATAGCATTAGCATGTCAATGTCATTAGCATGAATGCACTCGGGTTAATGTGAAATTCCTTATAAAATGTTTAAGGTATTCTAGGAGGTTTTGATGAATGCGCCAGATATTATCATAGTTAAGAAATGCATAACTCACTTTTCTGAGTTTGAGATAAGACCAGTCAGGGTATTTGGAGCTCAAACTCTGAAAATTTTATTCGATTATCAA
>CAJPEV010001075.1:0-40310 GCA_905338385.1 Darwinula stevensoni
TCGTCGTCGTCGGTCGCGCGACCGCATCGGGGCGACGTTGAAGCCCGCCGCGATCGTTTCGTTCCGCTTGTCGCCGCGCCACGTGTCCATGCCTTTTTGTTTTCTGCCCGACTCGCCAATGTCCTCGTCTGGCACCCGTGGAGTGCCGTTGCCATGATGATCGTTCCGAGAAGCCGGATCTTCGATCCCCTAAACTTTTCCCTAATTTTCCCGAAAGTCATTAAGAGTTCCCGTCCCGCGTTTCATTAATAAACTTTTGGGCGCTCGCATGACAGCTCCTTTCAATCGATTTCGTCGTGCACTGCTAAGGTTTGCGCGCAAAATTTCGCATTTTCTATGAGAAATTTGCTTTTACTAGCCTTTGCAACGAGAAAAAGGGATGCTCTTTTTTTTTTGCACTTTTTTCACACCCAACAAATCCTTTTTGCGCAAATGAAGAGCTGAAAGGAATTTTGGTCCTTCTACAAAAAAAAAATCCAGGCTTCAGGAGACAAGATTGACGCGATAGAGGCTTTCCAAGTCAAATTTGCGCATGAGAAAGCCAAATGAGACGAAAAATTTGAAATGCGACAGCCGCGTCTCGTGTCCGTGCCAGGCGGCCACGAGAGAAAGCATTTTCGCTTGATGTGGCTTTCGCTTGATGTGGCTTTCGCTTGACGTGGCTTTCGCTTGACGTGGTTCCAGGCGCGATCGCGTTTCGTGTCGCATTTGGTAAGCACTTCGACGGCAAATTCAACGGTTTTGGGGGACATCTTTGACCAAAATGGAACTCAGGCTGAAAAGGGACGAGATGCATCATATCGAACGACAAATGTCGTTGCCGTTTGAGGCCGTTGGAGGCCGTTTGAGGCCGTTGGAGGCCGTTTGAGGCCGTTGGAGAGCGGTTCCAAACTCGATTTTGTCTGGGATGCGGGAATTCATTGTGTCTCGCTGGGACTATTCGCAGTCCAAATTTTTAAATTTCTTTCCGGAAGAGGGTCACGGTTTCCTTCGTTTATTTTCCTGGGCATACGCGGCTGCGTCTCGTCTTACGTTGAAAATTTCTTCGGAATTTTCCACCTGCTGCTTCAGCCACGGGAGCACCCTCGAGTTTGCGAAGCGAATATTTAAAAAATTCCCCCAGAAAGAGGCGATCGAAGCGTGCTTCCTTGAACGAAGGATGGGGAGGTGGGCGTGTTCTCAAAGAGTTCCTCGGAAAAAAAATTCCCATTAAAAATTTTCGCGAGGGGGAAGAGTCTGTGCATAGTTTCATCGAGAAAATTCGTCTTACTGGCCTCTGTCACTGAGAAAGCCGAGAATTTTTTTTTTAAACGATTCGCCGTTCGTGAGGTAATCCGTTGGATTACCGTCCGGTTTGGTCTATCCTTTCCGGGTCGAGGCCGGAGAGAGAAATTCCAAGAACTGTAGAACGTCATACGAGTTGCCTGGAAAGACGGGTCCTCTGACGTCATTAAGTGATTGCCGAATGGAAGCTGCGGTTGATTGCTGTCGCCCAGGAGAAAGGGGAGGAAGAGGGGCTGGGGGGCAGGGGGGGGGGGGCAGGGGGGAAGGGGCCGGGGGCAGGGGGATCATCATGCATGAATTTCCACGCGTCTCCTTGGACTCGAGGGGATTCCCAGTTGCTTCACTCAAGGACATCAAAGTGCTTGCGTGACTCAGCCATCGCAAAGAAAATTCTGGGGAAAAAAGCCATTAGATGCGAAATGCATGCATGTCGGAACACACGCAGATGTAGCTTTGGTCGACTTTCAGATGTAAATATTCAAACAGCGGCGCTTTTTTTTTCCATATCCATCCGGTGTTTGCCGTGCGATATTGCCTTCATGAGGGAGCTCAAGCACGGCATCAATTGAGAAAAAAACGGGATCTGTGGGTCCACAAAAGGCTCCTTTTTAAAGGGCACATCGGAGATTTCATTGAGTTTTCATGGAGGGCGTGGCATTTCATGAAAGAGTATCATCCGTATCGAACGCTGGAATCATATTGAAATGAATAATTTCCTCTCTCCCGGGAAACGAGAAATGGGGGAATCGAGGGAATTGAGGGAATTCACTGCGACCGCATTCATAGATCTGTCGATATTTTTTGTATCGCATCTCTGCTGTCAGAGGCACGGCCGCAATGGCTCCATTTTCCTTGATCGCATCATGTAATTAATTTTTTTTTCCAAATTAAAATCACCCTCTGTAACGGAAGAAAGGGAAACGCGAGTGAATCCGATTTTGTCCTTGAATCTTCCCTGACGCCCCGGATCCTGACAACAAAAAATTCGCGCTGAAATTGAATCCGGAAATTCAACGGTGACTCGTTGTGGAATCGCCGATTCTCGACACCCAGTCGACAAGAGTTCAACAGTGGTCATCGTTGAATCATCTACCGTTGAACCCATTTCCACCGTCGAATCACCGTTGAGTCAACGGTGACATTTTTGCACGGAGGGGTCTTTGTCATACATGACCACGAGGAAGACTTGTGAAAACTGAGGATTGTAGTGCGAGGAGCCTCGACGCAAAGCGGAGGAAGAGGGGAAAGAGACAGGAGAAAGAGGAGTGAATAATGAAGAAGGAAGAGGGAAAAGAGGGGAAAGAAGGAAGAGGGGAAAGAGGGAAGCAGTGGGAAGGTCAGCGAAGAGGGCAGGCTCAGTACATGGGCACCGAGTCCGGGTACCTGTCGTCTGTCACTTCCGATACGCCCCCGTCCAGCAGGCCGATCTCTTATTTACTTATTTATTTTTAAACTTCAATATTCACTCTACCGTTCGGGACAGAGACGTATTTGAACATTTCTGTCGCGTCTGGTTCCCTCGCGGGATGTCCACATTCGACCCGAAAAGCCAAAAAAAGCGAGGGAAATTGTGACGTAGGAAGGAGAAGATACGTAAAGAGACTAATCTCCTTTTCGGTCCTCGAAACGGATTCCCGGGAATCGTCCCGACGGATTTCCACATGTCAAAGGATGATTCGGGAAAGTATTACGCCGGATTTCGGTCATTTCGGCGAAATGCATGAGGAAAAGAAAAAGGGGACGGAAAGGGCATTTGAGGAAATGGCGAGTCGCGGTCCATTGGAACGCATGGTCTTCCGGAAATATCCGTGATTAATTTTCCGGAATGCCTGTCCGGAATGGGAGCAATGATGCCGATCGTCATGACTTTTCTCGGTAATCCTTCGGTAATCCTCAATTTGAGACTCCTGCCAGAATTCCCTTTTCCCTCCTCGAGCACGTAGGGGATTCGTGTCAGAGATGCGAAAATACGGAAAGGAGATGGAAATTGACAGAGGGACTTAGGGATTCGGGTCCGCTGGGATTTCTTCCGAGAGGCTGGGGCGAAAAGAAAATTCATTCGATTGAATTCCGGAAAATTCAAGGAGAATGAGGTCGAGGCGAGAAGAGACATCGGATCAAAGGGGCCGGGAATCGAATAGAATTTTAAGCGCGCCGGCACTAAAGATGCGACTAACAATGAGAAGTACCGACGACTTTCCTTCTAGGAAAAATTTGTTATTCAAAGCGATACTCTCCGCTCTCGATCAATTCGCTTTGATGGAACGACGCGGTTCATTAGAGCGTTTTCATCGCGATTACGAAATAGCGGGAAGTTTTCCCAATGGAACCTGAATAATGGGGCTGGTAAAAGCGAAATGAGGTAGATCATGATGTGAGAGCAAATTGTTTTTTTCTCTTCTTTTTTTTCATTCTTTTATTCTCATTGTCCTACTTTATTGGGCTTACATGGGCATATATTAAAACGTTGAGCTTTTTATCGTGAAAGATGCTTTTTATCGTTTATTGCTCCCGAGAACAAAGCGATTGAAAGCTGTCTTTTTCGGATCACCTGCTGTTAATTAATAAATAAAATAGTTCCAGCGTGAGAAGAGAATTATGAGAAGCTAGGATCTGATCCTGACCGTCTTGCTCAGGGAAGAGCGGGTTCAGCTTAGCTATTCCTTAACTATCACTTAACTTGTACCATTCCGATAGGAACTGAACACTCCTCCGACCCTCTTGGCTGGGGATTTCGAGCTGTGATGGCGTCCCATTCTGGAAAGCTGGAAGGGCTCTCTCTCTCTCTCTCTCTCCTTCTCACTCTCATTCTCATTCTCTCTCTCTCTCTCTCTCCCTCCCTCTCCTTCTCACTCTCATTCTCATTTTCATTCTCTCTCTTTGGCTTATTTGAATGCATGAAGACGAATTGCCGGGGAGTCGCAGCAGGTCGAGGAAGGAGAGGTGGAAAAGGACCCCCTTTCCTTTTGGAATTACAGCTTTTTTTAAATTGTTTTATAGTTCTGTGAAATTTTGTGCAGCGTTTTGTGGGATATAGAAGTCTCTGTCAAGGTTACCATTTGTCTGACGCTACGGAAATTTGGCGAATGTTGCAGCATTAGTAATACCACATGATGTCGATGAGTCTCTACAGACAAACACACACACTCACGTACACACGTAGTCACGTACGCACGCACGCACTCCATTCTTTTTTTCTTTTTTTTTTTTAAGGAAGGCTCGCTAAAAACGAGTTCCTCAAAACTTTTCTTACCTTGTTTTTGTTGTTTCTGCTCCGTCAAGGCGTCTCTCTCAGGAGGCAGGAGGGGAGTCCATCTAAAGGAAAACCTCCATACGAGGCATAGGGCTCTTCAGCAGATGGGATATTTTTCTATGAAAACCAGAGCCTCTCTTCTCAGAAACTTTCTTTTCGTTTCTTTTTTTTTCAGAAAAAGTGAGGCTAATAGCGAGGTGTATTTTCCACTTCAGCCTCGATATTATACGTATATCTCTAATAAAACGACTCGTGCGGGGATGGAGACTTTCCCTCATTATAATCGGATGGCTGAGTCTCATTCCCAAAACTTTTCCATTCCGCTCTCTTGGTCGATCCGACCGTAAAAGCAGCCTTGAAGCTCGACCGACGATTTCTCCTTCCTCTCGCAACGGCAGGTCCGCTGCAAGACGATGAGCTGGAGGAGTGCGGCTGCGGTTGGGTGGTGGACGAGAAGAGGACGGGGCAGGGACAATGCGTCCCCAGACCCTGCGAGGCGTACGAGGCCATGTCCCCGGGGGATAACAAGTGTAAGATGTTCAACCTGGACACGGCCTTCGACTTCTGCACCATCCACGGCTCGGCCTTGTACCTGGACGCGAGTGGGTTCCTCCACTGCGAATGCGCTCCGCCGGGCATCTACTTCCCGAGGGCAGACACCTGCTTCCAGCCCTACCGCAGGGGTCCCTGTCTCAAGGGTGCGTATCTCGTCTACAAGGCTGGGCAGGAACCCGAATGCGAGGTGAATCCCTGCGAGGTGGATGGGTTGGTGCCGTTCGAGGGCAGTTGCGTCACTTTGGGCAGTAAGCCGGAGGGGGCCGAGTGCACGGTGCAGGTGGATCCGGAGACTCAGACGGTGGCGTGCATGACGACGACGACGTCTACTTCTCCTCTGGTGCCTTGCCATTTGGGATCGATTGGAAACTTCCGTAGCGAATGTGTCTGAATTTTTATGCTATTTCCGTTGTCATAAAAAGGCTTTCTGGACAACGTTTCCATAACTTTTTCTCGATTTTCTAAGCTAATATCAATTTACCAGTATCTCCAACGCAAGAATGTTAAGCTCTGTGATATTGAGCTCGAAGGGAAACAATGTTGGACATGCATGAGATGAGGACAGGAAAATTCCCACCCCAACCTGCGGACAAACCGGCGCACAAGTCCTAATGGCTAATGGATCCATCCTTCCTTCCATCCATCCTTCGTCATCGACTACGCATCGAATACTCGGGCTATGGAAATCATGGAATTCATTTAATTCTCGATGGAACGAGAATGGAAGCAACTTGAACCTCCAGAGGAAAGTGGAAATATTACCGGTAGCTAAGGAAAAGATTCACTCGATTTTTTTGGCAATCTATCTCCTTGCTACTTTGTTAAATACTATTTTAATTTATTAGTCGGTTATTCCTGGTCTTTGATGAGAGGAAGCAGCTGATTGAAGTCATCAGACCGTCCTCCCCTCTCATAGAAAAAGTGCAATGTTGCCGGATATGAATCGTTCACCGAGTTCAGCTTCGCGGATTTGGCAGCACTGTCTCCCACGCTCCCAGCAAACTCCAAAACCCACGCAGTCTGAGGCATATGCTCTTTGATGATAACAGCTTAATGCCGTGACTGCAATCCAAATCGTAAGAAACTGATGATTCACGTAGTTCGGAAATGGTGTTGAGACTTGTGACTTCTCCGGTGACCTGTTCGGCCATTTCAGCATGACCCGGCAACGCTGCTGGTAAATCGAGTGAGGCAAACGATAGCCTGTCAAAAAAAGGGAGATAGAGCGACTCAAGTCGGCATGAAGTCGCGATAAGGCGCAATAATTATGCAAAATCATCGCATCTGATCGCAGCGCAAGTGAAAATGATCTTTCATGCCTTTCCCTGATAGGAAAAAAAATTCCTTTCATCTCCACGTGGCTCCAGCGAAACGGGGGATTCAGAAGTGGAAAACATCCTGGAAGGAGGAAACTCCTGGACTCTCGCTCGTTATCGCAGATGGAACTGGGAGGAATTTCCATATTTATGAATGAATAAATATAGCACGGGGATGCGGTAACTAACGTGCACCGAGCGACTGAGGCTTTAATCTTCGGAGGAAATGAAGTGTAAAGTAATGGCCTTGGAATAGATAGATAGGATTTCGATCTTCGTCACAATAAAAATGGTGGGGGGGCAGCGGTTCAAGGACAATAATTGAAGGGCTGAAAGGAAATCTGGCCCTTACGCAAAAAAATTCTGAGGCTGGTGGTTGGTCTAATGTGCAGAAACCGTATTCGTCTTTCAATAAAGATAGTCGTTGCAGGTGAAAAATTGGTCCATCTGCATGTACCACATTTTCTCTCTTTTAAGAAGACCATTCGCTCTATTTTTGGAGCTTGAGAAATGCATTTTTTGCAGATGAACATTCAGCCTTTCAGCTCTTCAATTATACATCAAAGAAACCGCGATAGAGGATTTAAAATGCAGGGTAGCTCAGAGAAAATGTGGTCCGTGGTTTTATGCATCTCATGCACAATATCAACCATTCCAGCATTCCAACAGAAGCAATTGATGCCACGCGTTATACTCCACCTGGAGCCATTGAGAAACAGTGCTACATTTGCCCCTTTTATTTTTTTTTAGAAAGAGATCTGTTTGACCTTCTTGGGCTGCAATATATCATTTAAAAAAAACCAACGGTGGGGTATCCCCCGTGGGAAAAGAAAATCGCCTGGATTCTAGAGCCCCTTTCGAGGCAGAGCTGCACGTGGCTCCCCTCTGATTGAATTCGTGTCCCCTAAGCCAGATGAAGAATGCGACAGGGTCATAGGGAATGTGTGAGACGGGAACCAAGAAAGGCCCGACAATCTTGGTACTCGGGATCTGCAAGGGCGAACCTCTAACTTTTTTTTCTTGGAAAGGTAAAGTTATGGATAAGCGTCTTCCTTTTTTGCTCCTTCAGAATAATTGCGCTTTCTCCTTGTCTCGATGCAGTGAAGAACTTCTGTGATAAAGGCGGCAGACGAGATGGAGTGCGATGTGAATAATGAATGAGCTTCCTGGGAAAAACTGGAAGAGCACTTAGGAGAAGGTAATGAGAAAGGTTCATGCCACTGGATCAACAGCAAGAAAGAAAGGGAGTGGAAAGACCCAAGGCAGTGAGAACAAAGGGCAGAATTCATAAGGTGGAAGCGTTTGTTTTGAGTCAAGAAACGCGACCTGACACGCACGAGAGCCAACATGAAATTGCTAGAGCAACAGGAATTAAGCGAGCATCCGTGCGAAGAATTTCTAAGAGGATATTTGTTCTAAAGATCCGTGGGACAAAACTCGAAGGAGCCCAAAAGCAAAAAAAGTTGACATGCCAAGATCTGTTACAGAGGTTTCCAAGTGACACAGATGTGACTTGTCACAGAAAAGATCTTCACGGTTGAAACACCAGTGAACTGGCAAAATTTTAGGTGGAGTTCACATGTTGAGGGAGCGTGACGTGTAACCAGTTAGGCTGATCCGAGAGCGTGCTCATTTTCGCAAGAAATTAATGGTGTCGGTGGGAGTTTCGCAGCTTGGAAAAACAGAGAATGTTTTTGCTGAGCCTGGGGCAAAGGTGGATTCCAAGGACTAACAAGCATCAATGCCACGCGGTATTTTCCCTGACATTCGCAAGATATCGGGCGGAAACTGTGTTTTTCAGCCAGATGGTGCTCCATCGTACACGTCAAGAGCAACTGTTCCGTTCGTGCATAACGAAGTGCTAGACTTTATTGAGCCTACTGAGCCTACCATGAGGCCACCCTGGTAGCAGTCCTAATGCAAACCCTGTTCACTTTGTGGGTGCAAGAAAAATTCCGAGGCATTCAAGATTTAAATGAGGCAATAGTGGCAAGCCTTTGCCCTCCCGCCCATTGCACTGCGCAACTTGACAGAAGCGCTCTCGATTGCAGACCATCATCGACCAGAATGAACCACATGTCGAATTTCTGCTTTGTAGCAATAAAGAGGGCTATTATTTTTCATTCTAAGCAGCTTTTTTTCTATAGATCCCATAACTTAGCGTTATTGCATCTCAGGGCGAAGGTTTTCATTCTTTGGCCACCCTTTAGTAAACTGAGAAATTACAGGCCTGTACGATGAATAGGCCAGGAAGCTTGGTGATAACTTGCTGCACAATAAATCCAATGTAGGCATGAATCGAATGAGGGGAAAGCTGCTGTCCTACTTAGCAAGCGCAGGCAGTCCGACCAGGGAGGTCAGAGGGAGAAGAGGGAGATTGAAGGTAAACAGGGCGTTATTAGCTGTTGACACGGCAGGGAATTCATCATCAGCTGTGTCGGGGGAGAATCCGAGTGGGTCAAAGAGAGGTGGCGAATGTCCCAAGTTGAATTTCCAAGGTTCATCAAATGCAATGTGTTGAGAGGGAAGGAGGGAAGGAGGGGGGGGGGGGGGGGGAGGGGAATTCCAATGNGGATGGGGGGGGGGGGGGGGGGGGGGGGGGGTGGGGGGGGGGGAGAAGTGAATTCATATGTAAGACTCATGTTTGCTGATGGATGGCATATGCGATCTTTCGCAAATACGAGAGAGATCCCGTGAATGAGAACGCAAATCCTGCTAACACCCCCCCCCCCCCCCCCTCAAAAATGGGAAAGTCTAAGATCAAAACAATGTTTTTGCCTCAAACGTACCCAATTCAGATCACACTCCAGGGATTGCAAAGGGGTACACATTTTTTCCGTACCACCGTTGTAATTTCGATAGTACTTGATGCATGGCACAAAGCAAACTGGGAAGTCCACACCCAAATAGAATAATCAACAGCGTTGAGATCCAGAGCTACAGGAGGCAGCCCAAGTACTGGTGCGAATACCAATGGAAGCGTGAAAAAATCTAAAGGAAAAGAAAAAACTACTTCTCCAGCACTCTTCGGCTGGAGACTCGAGAGACTCCGCCTCTTCTCGTGTCCTTGGGATCGTGAATTTCGACACCATCATGATTCACTTGCCTCGAAGGTCTGGCCAAAGGGGAAATTTGAAAACGGTTCACCTGTTGCGTTGAAGACCGAAGACTCCTTTCCCCAGACACTCTGAACGAGCGCCATCCCCAGACTGAGGATTGAAGGTCCGAAGTATCATCAGAATTGACATCCGTCATCGAAGCCACCAGACACATTATAAGATATTGCTGGGACTGGGAGAGATGCGTCGCCTACAATTCATTCCGACAACCTAGAATTGGGGGGATCTATGGTATATTAAGTGGGATTCATTGTAAGATCTATTACGTCTGTCGACGCTCTCGATGATCGGAAAATACAAAATAGGATATTTTGTGTCATGAACCAGTCAATTTCATAGCATTCATCCGATTGGACTAATTTACGAATCTAGAATACTGAAATGTATGGTTTTCACCATAATATATCCGCCAGTAGATACAATGAAGTGTTTTTTTGCTTGAGTGCAACAGTTTTTCATTTGACTCAAATACCTATACATGAGAAGTGCCATAGATTGGTGGCAAAGCACCTGAAAAAGTTTCTAGAATATAAAGAATTTCAGAAGTTATTTTCATTCAGATAATTGAAACCCTGATTCCATCTCCAGAAATCCCCAAGTCTAGAACGCCTGTGATACCTCGTTGTAAGAATCAGTTCGTTTGTGATTAATCATGGAAAATTGACGAAAGCCATGAGCACGACGCTTTCATCATATTACATTGAGGACTATGAAGAAGCATAATCCATGCAGTCCTGTATGTATTGCACGGTTTGCATGAATAGACATTTCATTTGGTTCTCCAAAGCTTCGACGTTCTAGCAACACTGAGAGCGGCATGGCGACTGTCTGTAGCCATGTGCTTCTCTCGTTGTACCATAAGCAGGGTCTGGTACGAAAGTGCGACGCAGCTACCAAATGCAACGTTAAGCTCTTTCTGCTCCTGTTTGGTACCTGTATTACTTTTTTCTTGGAGGTAATTGGGTCGTAACGTAATATGTCCAGTGTGTGTAACGTACAATACCCGAAATACTTCCGCATGCTGAACCATGACAGCTGAGATTCAAGTCCAAATTGCTGTTGTCATAGGTTGCACTCCTTATTCCGTAGTGATGCAGGAGCACTTGTACCTTACCAATGATAAAGAACCTTAAATTCCCCATTCTATCGGTAGATAATGGAGCCACAGTTATGTGATCAGGATTTGATGCCCAAATTTCCATAAAATGAGTCTTTATGAGTCTATGGAGAACATATAAGTGGAGCAGGGAACATGCATAATTTAGTAAGATTTTATCATTTTTGTAATTTCCTACTGTTATCTTTCTCCTCTTTGAATGTAATAAGAAGCACTTTACAGAACCAAAACCTTATCCACCATACTCTGTGTACCTATGTATTCATGATCCAGTTGCACAAGTTGTTGTATCTTGTAGGCTTCTTTCTAAAAAGCAGGTGGAAGGATGACCTACAGACAACATCAATCAACCCTATCCAAAAATGAAACAGGTCTTTATTTAATTATCCTGTGCACAGTCATTGTTTCTTGCTGAACTTGCTGTGAAGAAGAATGTTCATGGCTTGTCTTTAGATACTCATGGCTTTGTTTGAATTGAGCAGGAAGTATGTACTTTTGGGGATTGATGCTGTCTTCCTGCAGGTCTGCAAGAAGCATAGTTAACTTTCAGGCTAGACAGATAATGGATGTATCTGTTCTGCCAAGTCATATGAGGCCTCTGCAATGGCTTTTGGGGAAATGGGAGGCAAAGAATGGGGAAGGACTTTCCTCAACAGGAGAGCCATTCAAGTACACTGAAAAGGTGGAATTCTCCAACATTGGACAACCTGTCATCAATTACACAGCTACATCCTTTGATGCGGGGAATGGAACTCTGATGCATATGGAGTCAGGATTCATCCGCTGTCATCCTGAAAGTAGAAAGATTGCCTTCACGACAGCACACAAGTTTGGTATGTAGAATCAATGTAAGAAGTTCGCAGGAGGTATTTGTTAAAATAGCGTATTTCAGAGAGTGAGCATCTATTGACCATGAAGCCCTTTCTTTTGGAGGTGATGCTTTTTTCTTTCTTTTTATTTTTTTATCTCTTTGGAAAGTTTATTTTTATTCCCTCTTTTGTGACAAGTTTAATTTCTCAATCCCTTGAATGTTGGCAATTGCTGTTTTTAAGTGAAAGGCATGGTAGTTATGCTTATAGGATTAATTCCTTTTGATTCTCTTGCCTGATGCTGTGGTCCAAAACTCATTATCATTTTGTAAGGAAGTAAAATTCAATTGTCTTATGCCACCAGATCTGCACAATATCCATTTTTATCAGGTGCTGCCATGGTAGAAGAGGGATACATCAATGAAGATGGTAATGAAATAATCCTTGAAAGCCTCCAGATCTCCACCATGTCTTTTGCTGAAGTGCCAACTGTAATGCAGGTGAGATGCTGGTATTGACCATTGTCTCATGTACCTGGGGTCCTCCTCAAAGGGTCCTTTAATTCTGACATGATTTTTCCTTCTCTATTGCAGACAAAGCGGGTGTACAGAAAGAAAAATGATGAAATGGAGTATATCTTCAGCATGGCAACAGCAAAAGCTCCTGAGATCCAGGCGCACCTACATGTCATATACAAGAGATGTGATTGACCTGTGTCTTTACATACTCCTCAGGGAAACACATCACATCTACTAGTCCTCAACAACAATTAGAATTAATATTTGTTGTCTTCCCCGTGTGTGATATTGTTGCCACTATGCTAACTTTTTATTTTGTTTAATGTCTTTATAACTGACTGATAACCTGTGTGACAATTGATCAGGCTCATAAAATGTTATTTTTACAAATGTGCAATGCAAGTGTGCCAAGCTAATCTCAGTGCTAATTTTATCCAATTTTTCTGATGCTGTTTTTGTTGGTTTTTTATGGCTTCTATGGTTATTTTTTAAAAATATTTTAAAAATGACTTCTATGAGCTTTGGTACAAGGTGTACTATATATGTATGTACTGTATATATATATTTTTCTTATCCTTTCTGAGCCAGGGACATGTATATGTCAGAAATTAGTTGCCCTCATTGCAAAGGCAACAGCTCCACTGGAGATTGGCCCATGTGGTGAAGGTCAGGCTTTTTTACTTGTCTTTTGCATGATAGTAGTTGGCATGCTGATGTCTGATTTTAAGGCTACATCTGGACAAATCTTATTCAATCATTCTTTAACTTCTTCCCCTCTTAGAACTGCAATGTAGTCCACACCCCATCTTCCAGAAACAACTTGCTACCCATATCTACAGTATACAACTTATATTTCAGTGTGTGTGTCTGTGTGTGTCCTTTATGCATGGCCATGCCTCTGATGCCTCCTAGTGACCTATTAGTTTTCATTTTTTCCAATGATTAATGTAGCTATCCCAATGTACTGCAAAATTTATTCATTTACTCAGTTTTTCCCACATGCATGTAGAATCACTGACACTTCTTTCATCCAGTCATATGGGAGAAATACTACTCTAAAAAGAAATTGGTAAGACATTAATGCTCAAGATGAATGGGACAGACATGAAGAGGGAAATGACTGTAAAGAGTGAGGAAAAGGCTCAAGGAGGAAGGCAATCCTATTACCTGCTTTCCAGGAAAGGGGTGATTTGATTTTTTTTTTCCTGTCTCTCTAGGGGTGTAGGGAAGTGGGGATGCTAGAAAGGCACATGGAGCAGTATTTACTGTTGTTTGCACTCCCTTCATGCTCTTGTTGTTTCTGATTTCCTTGAGTTCATGATGATATTATAGTAATGACATCTCTCATTGTTAAATTTTGCCCACTTTGCAAAATGGGAAAATTAGACCATGTGGGAATAGCTATACCAACTCTCAATAGTCTGGATTTACAGACTCTGGTGACTTAGTCTGAGTTATTGAAAGCCTGACCACTCATTTTTCTGGCAAAGAAGATGCACTCCCAGTGTCCTGCAGAATGCATTCTTTTTCTTCTGCAAGCAAATAAGTCACTGATTCAATTCTTACAACTGGTCATTAAGAAGAATCCCCACCATTTTCTATGCTCTGTTTCATTCAATGGAACTTCTCTTTGGGCATGCCAATAATTCTTACATTTGGCAGAAAGGATTTAAAAAAACTTGTCAAGACTCAGATGATACAAATGAATGGAGGGAGGCTGCTGCAAAGAGAATGATAATGAGGAGAGCAATCCCCAATTCCAGGAAAGGGGGGACTTTTTGTAGGAGGTAGTTTTTTCCTGTCTCTTTTCTAATTCCTGGAGGTGAGGGCAAGTGGGGATTTAGGAAGTGGACCAGGAAACCTTTTTGTCTGTTGTGTGTACCATCTCTTATGCTAGCAAGTCTGGATTAGTGTCAATAATGGTCCAGGGGACGCACTCATCCAATATAAGCGGGAACTATGGAATAATGTCTAGTGACTTAAGCTGAGAATTTTGATATAGGGTCTATGGAGTTCCTTTCAGAACCTTTCCTCTTGTCTGCATTAATGGGACTACTGGATTACTGGCATTTGGATAAATGACAGTTACCTTGGGATTCTTAGGATTTTTGGAGTGAAAATTATTACACCAAGACATCACTGCTTTAGTGCTGAGATGAGCTATGATTACTTTTTTTTGCTACAAAGATGTGGCTTATTACTGGCCGTCCCTTATGATCAATATTTTGGTCATAAGGTCAATTTGGTGATTTCACACATTGGTTCCTAACTTTTTCATGAGAAAATCTTAGCCAATTTGGTAAAGAAATATATGGCTGTTCTTCAGTGGTGTATTTTGGCTGAAGGGTCAAGGAGGGCAGAGAAACTGAGCGGGGTGCCAAACCCCACCTGAGCGATATCAGGGAAGAAAATTATTACCTCCAAGGGGGCAGCTGCCCCCTACCCTCCCTGTGAAATACACCACTGGTTGTACTTGATGTAGCCACTTAGTGATTCAAAGAAGTTCCTGTCTAATGCATCTAAGGAACCCTGTCCTGTAAATGGGATAATTGCAAGTTGATAAAATGGTTCTTCATTGTGGTGGAAAAATATGCACGAGGTGCATTACATTCTATTTTATCCACATGCCTTCAGCCATAGCTGAAAAAGAGCTATTCTCAGTCAGTCATTTAATTTTTTTTTTAACTTGCAAGAGCCCCATTTGCTTGCTCTAGGGAGAATAAGTCAAGGAGGATAAGATTAACCTTTTTCATCTTTTTCAGTGCCTCACTAAATTATGTACTTATTTATGAAATAGTAATATTCATTCTCAGGCATGCTTATTCATATGCTGATGCTTACTTCAGCTTGAACCTTCCACATATGGTTTGTGGTTTTTTTTTTTTGCTTGACTTGATGATTGTAGATGTTTTCTTACTTTTTCCCACGTTGCAGGTGCTTACCCTATGTCGTACTTAAAAATACTTCTGACTGGCATGCCTTGTGCTCTCATTTGATTCACTTGACCACTGGATCTCCCATTTGTTATCCTTAGTTTTAATGGAATTGCAGACAACAATTCCTGTTTCCTTACATTGTGATACTTGTGATACACTGTGATTATGCTTCTTATGCATTTTTATTCTCAGTACCAATATACTGGTATTGACTTGAATGATTGTTAAGGTTTTACTTCAGCACCAACCAGATGGGAAAGGGTTCTGACCATTGTGACTTGGCAAAGATGCTGTTTTAATTTCCTGCAAACATAGGTCTTGCTGCATTTTTGATGTAGAAGAGTGGGAAAACATTTTCAAGACTTCCACTCTGGCCAGACACTGGTCCTTCACAGCAGAAGTGAATCATACGAGGTGCGTTCAAGTTCTAAGGTCTCCTAATTTTTTTCTGGGGACCGGGTGCAGAAAGAAACATGCGTTTGAGCTTAAAATACGCGGGTACTCTTTGTTTATGCATGAACGAGATGGCAGCACCGTACAGCGCACAGGGTTCTTGTAGCTGCCGCACGAGTGAGAAGCGTTTTCAATACTTAAAATGGCGACGTTCAGTGTACAAGAACAGCGTGTAATCATCCGTTTTCTCCACTTGCGGGGCGTAACACCCATTGAAATTCATCGTCGATTGAGTGAGACATGCTGTGATGGTGTTATGGATGTGAAAAATGTGCGTTCGTGGGTGCGACAGTTCAAAGAAGGCCGAACGTCGTGTGACAACGAACCGAAGCAGCCGCGGCCACGAACCAGCCGGACCGACAACATGCTTGCGCGAGTGGAGCAAATTGTTATGGAGGACCGCCGATTAGGTGTGAGAGATATCGCCTCCAAAGCGGGCATTTCCATGGGATCTGCGCACACCGTCCTGCATGAAGACCTGAAAATGCGGAAAGTGTCTTCACGGTGGGTGCCCCGAATGCTGACCGACGAACACAAGGCTGCGCGGGTGACAATTTGTCAGGCGATGTTGACACGCGATGATGGCATGAATGGTGCTTTCTTTTCATCAATTGTCACAATGGATGAGACATGGATGCCGTTTTTCAATCCTGAAACGAAACGGCAGTCGGCACAATGGAAGCACACTGACTCACCGCCACCGAAGAAATTTCGGGTTACCGCCAGTGCGGAGAAAATGATGGTGGCCATGTTTTGGGACAGTGAAGGCGTAATCCTAACTCATTGTGTTCCAAAGGGCACTACGGTGACGGCTGCATCCTACGAACATGTTTTAAGGACGAAGCTCCTTCCAGCATTGCAAGCAAAACGACCGGAAAAGGCTGCACGTGTGCTTTTCCATCAAGACAACGCTCCTGCTCATCGGGCGATCCTAACTCAGGAGTTTCTTCGTGACAACAACTATGAAGTGGTGTCTCATGCTCCCTACTCACCTGACCTCGCTCCCAGCGATTTTTGGCTTTTTCCAACGATGAAGGACACTCTCCGTGGCCGCCCATTTTCCAGTCGGGCCGCTATTGCATCAGCGATTTTCCAGTGGGCAAAACAGACCCCTAAAGAAGCGTTCGCGGCAGCCATGGAGTCATGGCGTCGACGTTGTGAAAAATGTGTTCGTCTACAGGGAGATTATGTTGAGAAGTGACAGAAGTTTCAACTTTCTGGTGTAAGTAGTTTGTCAGAAAAAAATTAGGAGACCTTAGAACTTGAACGCACCTCGTAGTGTTGCAATTCAATGCCATAAAGGTAGAAGGGGAAAGACAAAGTGCTTCATCCCTTCCCTTGTTTGTGTGACCCTGAATTTTGACCCTATGATGATTCATTTCTGTTATGAAGGGTCATAAACGTCTGGCCAAAGTGGAAAATTTGAAAATGACTTCCTACTAGGGTTGCCACCTTTGAAATGAGCAAAATATGGACATATAGTCTGTGGACATATGGAAATATGGACAAACATATGAAGTATACTTGCATTTGTGGTTCTGCTGCAAATACCTACAGCCACCTTTAGCCAAAGTATCAATTGATGCTATAAGTGTGTGGCTCTACTACTCTGGCTCGAAGAAAACAGTGGTTTTAGCTGCTATTAAGTTTCATTAACTAAAAAAATCTTAATTGTAAAGTATGGATGAAGTAGTGTCCATATTAAGACAAGTTTGCAGTATGGACATTGCATCTGAAATATGAACTGTCCATACTAATTATGAACGGGTGGCAACCCTGCTTCCTACACTTCTGGCTGCTTACCTTAATGCTAGAGACCCCTTTTTCAGGTACTCAGTGGAGTAATTGCATGGTCAGACCGAAAGGTGGAAGTCCCAAATGAACCGTTCAGTTGTTCGTATTTGTGGACAGTTGTAGGACCTGGCGGTGGGATGGAGAGTGGTGGTAGATTGGGGGGGAAGGGGGGTGGTTGGAATAAGGGAATCCCCCTCCCCCAATTAAAAATTTCTGTATCCACCATTGTATGCATGTGACCCCACCCATGCTTCCCGTTCAGTGACACTGACAGGCAAATTGGCATGTTGGGGTCGTATTTGGGAGAGAGGGGGGGGGGGGGGAAGGTTGAGTCCAAGTTGATCCCCCCCCCCCCCAAAAAAAAATAAATAAATAAACTTCCTAATATGCCTGTCAGTGGGGGTGGTTTTGGGGGGGGGGGGGGGGGGGGGGGGAAGGTTGAGTCCAAGTTGATCCCCCCCCCCCAAAAAAAAATAAATAAATAAACTTCCTAATATGCCTGTCAGGTCATCACGCAGTGTTATTACAGTGTAGTGTAAGACACCACCCCACACGGTAGGTCTCACCTCATACGATTACCGTTATTGTCTCTCAAGGCTTTTACCTTTCAATGTGCTTAATTTATACTGTTCTGAAAATAAAAGCATGCGAAATCTATGGAGACATTGTCCGCGGGATTCCCCTCGTCCCTCTGTTCCGTCACCCGTTCGTGAAACTCGAGCAAGTTGGTTCGAATTTCGTCACCTCTTAAAGCCGTGCTGAAAGTCCTGGGAAGTGCGTTCCTTTCGAGGAATTCTAAGATAATCCCTTCAGATGCTCTTCATGATCTTACCCAGAATTCCCGTGAGACTTACCGGCCTGTAATTACCTGGATTGCTCTCATCTACGTTATTTAGTACCGGTATAACATTCGCTTGTTTCCAGTCCCTAGGCACTTCTCGCGAAAAGCCAACTTGGGATACCTAACTTCTAAATGGTACCGAACTAGTACTTCCTTTGGGAGTTCCTTGACGACACGAGTCAGAACCCCATAGGGACCGGTTGCCTTATCTGCTATCAGCTCTCTCTTATTCGGTGTCCTCGACAGACCCTGCGCCCACGAGGGGCCCGATCGAATCCTATCGTTGGAATACCGATAAAAAGCCTGAGGATCATTCTTAGCGGAAAGAGCTAGCCGCTCCTCTGCCTTTCGTTTCTGCCGACCTAATTTCCCGCTTCGACGATCTCGTGGCTACCCTGTGTTCCTCGTCGTCCGCTCGATCACCTGTGCGTCTAATACGAATCCCAATTCTGCTTCTTAAAGTCTGATCGGCGACTTGAGTCAGACAGGCGTTTCGAGGGATCTCTTCGACTTTTTAGGCATGCAAACCTCGATGGAACCTACCGGAACCGCGTTGAAAACCTGCCACTGCTCCTCTATCGTTCGTCTTAGCAAGCCTTCCCTCTCGATCGACATCAGAAATGCATTCGCGTAGTTTACTGAAATCCGCTTTTCTATAGTCACACGAAGCCTTCGTCGGAAAGGCCTATCGGTGCGTTTCGACCGTTCGATGTCACACGTGATGCATTCCCCTCCTGGCACAGACCAATTCATGTCGGGCATTTCGCTCCAAAGAGCAAAAACCTTCTTTGGGTTCTCGCCAATACCACGGGCATTGAAATATGGTGTCGTCCACATCCTCCCTGTTGCCGCACCGGCCTCACACTGTAAATGTTCAGTTGTTTCACGATTAACCGAAGTCAGATCCTCTCTGACGCAGACAGCTAATTCGTTTCTCGCGTATTGCAGGACCCCGCCGCCCTTCCTTCCGAGCTTATCCACATGCGATATGAAGAATCCCTGGATTTGGAATTCCTCATCCGTGAGATCCTCGCTCCCCCAAGTCTCAGAAATTCCGATAGCATCATAACCGACTCCGATAGCACCATAACCAATTCTGATGGCATCGGAACCAGTTCCTAGCGTCCTTCCCCGCGGCTCATCCATTTCGTTACGCAAGCCACGCGCATTCGAGTAGAAGCATTTCAGTTGATTTATTGCCGAGCCCTTTCTTGATACCAGTACATATATGTCGAAGCATAGAACTACTCGTAATGGCTGTCCCTCGCCCCTGAGGGATTTCCTCCGATTCGGTGAGACATTAGATACGCTTCAAGTCGTTGGCCTTTTTTTTTTTTGGACATTCCGTGCAGACTCAGGCTGAAGTGACCCAAGGTAAATGATAAATGAACTTTGAGAAAACTCTTTGGATCGATACTCATTGATTCATTGCGAATAAGCTCATGAAAACCATCTGCGAGAGACGACCAGCTCCAAGAATGAATTTGAGTGGAAGTGGAGGTCGAAATGGCCTTGACGACCAGGAAGGACGAACGCTCGCTTTCGTCCGCTCCACTACAAACAGGAGCTCTTGGCTGTTCTCGGAGCCTAACTTCTTTGCAATAATTGCTTCAAGGTTCAATGTGGTTTAGTGGAATCAAGAGGCGATAACACCCATTTGCTGGTCGTATTGTTTCGGTCCGATAAATTCGGATGAAAATTTGAGAATCAGTTGAAAACGTGCTCGTACAAGCATGGTGAAAGTTTCGCGAGAATAGTTCCAATGTGAGCGGAGGTATTTAAGCTAAAAGTCATTGGTCTTTCTTTTTTGCAATATCCCGTGGGGCCGTTCACAAATTACGTAACGTAATTTTTTAATTTTTTTGCCCCTCCCCTCCCCCCTGTAATACTCCGTGACAAAAGCTTCGACCCCCCAAAAAATTACAAGACAAAATATGACCCCCTCCTCCATAATTTTTTTTAAATAATAAGAAAAATAAACAAGTAAAATGCATTTGAAAAATAAACTAGTTTATTAAACTATAGCTAACACTCTGGATTACACACATTGAGAGATGATTAAAATGTTTTTAAAAAAGGAAAGGAAACGTTTTTTCTTTCATTCGGTTCCTTCTTCAAGGAAATAATTTTTGTTTGTCTATGTTCATTTTGATTGATGGTGATCACCCGTTTGAGATTAAAAAAAAAGAGTAAAAGGAGACGGGGAAATGTAGGGTAGAACGGTGGGAATAGAGATCGCGATGCCGAGGGAGACGAACGAGGGCAACGTCCAAAGGGTAACTGAGCCTGTTTGGCCTGTTGGGCAGGTCCAGGCATGGAACTGCGACTTGGCGAGTTTAGCAACAGGGGAGAGGGAAATCAACAGACGTTCCCACGCTCCCAATGCCCACTCCACTGTTAGTAAGGGTGGTGGGTGCGGGTGGGTAGTAGGGTTGGGTCTTGTGCCGTGTGAGTGATTTGTAACTAAACAATTACCCTTCTAATAAGAAATTCCAGTCGCATAATTTATTCCTTTTTTTAAATGAAAATAAATTGTTACGTGACATTCGTGCGACCCCTTCCCCCCCCCCCGTAACAAATCGTAACACTTAGTCTGATTCCCTCCTATCCCCCTTGCGTTACGTAATTTGTGAACGGCCCCTGTATGGATGAAAAGCGTGGGATTTCGCTCTCCAGAACAACGTTCTGGCAACATGGTGGGTGACATGGCGATCCGCTGCGGCGTGGCCTGTGCGCTTCTGCCACTGCCAAGCAGATAGTTTTAATCAGACAGAGCTAACTCATATCCTAACCCAGAGCGCTCTTTTGTGTTCGCAACAGCAGTTAGTGTAGGGGTGATGGAAGGGTTATCTTCATTTCCTTTGAACAAACCTACGAACCCTGGATGCATAGGCGCCGAACCCAGGGGGGCAAAGGGGCACGTGCCCCCCCCCCTCCGAGAATGTCCAAGTTTCAATAAAAGTATGGCACATGGAAAATCGAAAAAAAATTTGCTGCTTCGCGAAAGAAATGAAAATTATAATTTTCCTTTCTATTGGGAGCGCCAAATGGGAGAGATCCCTGTGAGCCCATAAGGGCATGGGGTGGAAGGGCCATGCCCAGCCCGTCACTCTGCTACAATAATAATTCTGAACTACCCTAATGGATCCTGGAATAATTTCATCAATGTTATTTCAGGGGCATTAGGGACTTGCCCCCCCAAATTTTTTTAGAAGTTGGTGCCCATGCCTGGATATCCCCAGCTGGAATATTTCATCCAGTTTTGGAGGCCTACAAATAAGGGGGATTTGTTGGCGCTCGAGGGAGTGCAGAGGAGGGGAGGGGCAAAAAAATTAAAAAATTACGTTACGTAATTTGTGAACGGCCCCACGGGATATTGCAAAAAAGAAAGACCAATAGCGAAATCGCCTCTTGATATCACTAACTCTCCTGACTCCTGACATGATAATCAAACTTTGATATCATTAGCCTAGGCTTGTCAGGCGAAATACTGTATCTGCACAGAATAGCACAAGAGAATTCTTTCACAAGAAGATGCATTTGTCACTGCCCTGGTGTAAATTTTATGATGGCCAAATTAGATTTGGTACATAGGTTCTAGGCTTAAACACATCAGGCACTGATTGAGTAGATAAGTAGATTTTTCTGTAAAAAGAAAGGGGAGGGGGCACCCTTCAAAAGTTATTTAGCTGGTAAAAGAGCAATGTGTAAGAATAGTTTTTCAGCAGTGAAATGAAGGCGAAATTCTGAAGAAATGATCCAAAGGGCATTGTTCTATTCTTAGAAAAGGGCAATCCACAAGGCATCAAACACGTGAGAAAAAAATGATGAAAACTCAAGTGCAGTCTCATCAGTTATTGGAGGGCATGAATAGCTGATTTTCGTGATGCCAGCCTACAGCTATTGCATCCTTATCTTCTAGCCTGCATGCAAGCTTACACTGGTAATTTTGGACACAAGTTTTGAAATTGCTGCTGCTGGGGCTGTGACTGTTCAACATGAATGATAGTCCTATATTGAATCGCAGGTTGTGTCTACTTCTATTTGTAACTCAATCTCTATACAAAGCCCAGTGCTTACTGCTAAAAATATTTTTTCAGTATGCCTTTTTTTCGAGCTCTGGTGTGTTAATTTTGCCCTAGTTGTGTGATAACCATTGCATGTGCAAGAATGACTCCAATTATGCAAGTAAATGTTAAAATATGTTACAATTACATAGTTCAATATCCACTCATACTTATTCCCATTCTTGGCTCCAACATTGGAAGCACATTGATCACAGTTGAACCTTGCCCTCAGGGTTAGCAATCAGGGTTTCTGTCCTCAGCTCTGCATTGGTCATAAAGTGACCATGCTGTAGGCCTATTCCTACTTGCAAAATAATTGAATATTTCTATTAATTTCCATGTGATAGCAAATTAAGTTTGAGTTCTCAAATTCTTGGGATAAGTTGAAATTGAAATAGTGGGCAGGCACAACTTGAGGAAGTCTCATTTTATGCATACCATCATCACTTCTCTTTGTCATATTTCTCACTGCTTTTTTAAATTAGCAAGTTAATATCTTATAACAAATAGCTGATGTTAGGAATGCTTTTATTTACTAGACCCATATACAGTGTGTATATTCATAACTGATTTGGAACTAGAGATTGATGGATCTCATGAGATCCTTTATAATGAGAAGGTAGGGAGAGGAGCCAAAGATGGTGTCAATCAAATCCATTCAAGTATGAAATAGGATTTTCTCATGTTTTATTTATCCTTTCTAATGCCATAAAAGTTTATGCATAAACTTTGTTGTGCAGAAGCATGCTCTTAATTTTATGCTTATACTGGGTGGCCTAAAAAAAGTTCAGAACTTTATACACCTGCAGATGGTGTACCATACGAGTTATCAACAGGAAATTTACAGGATTTTATATGCAATTGTTGCAGGTAATGGAACAAAAATTTCATTGAAATTAACTGTAAACTACATGAGTAACAATTTTTCTCCCACGTGATGTCAAAAGGGCAAGTATGCAAAGGAACATGCCTGAACTCAATGAAAAAACTATTTGATGGGTCCTCCATGGATGTCCTCCTTGGATTGCGGGCCGAAGCAGTGCGCCAGCAAACGCACTGACACACTTGCTCATTTGACGACTTGTACAGAAAGAACCCTTACTCATGTTCTGAGCAAGGAATTTCATTGAAATTTTCCTAAAGCCACCTACCTATATTGGGTATGACACTGAAAATTTCAAGGCAATGCTTAGCATGGTATCCTGTCTGCAGCTGCACAAAATGTGGAACTTTTTTTTGGGTCACCCGTTATAATTCTTGCATTGTTTATATTGGCCAGGAGGCTTTTTTGTGATCAATAGACTCATTCTACAGGTTTGTGAAGAACATTAAACCTCAGGCTTGACTGAATATGGATGCTCCTTGCTTACCAAGTCACATGAGACCTCTGCAGTGGTTATTGGGGAAATGGGAATCCCAGACTGGAGAAGGATTTTTCTCAACGATTGAACCATTCAAGTACAATGAAAATGTGGAATTCTCCAACATTGGGCAGCCTGTCATCAATTATTCAGCCACATCATATCATGCTGGGAATGGATCTCCAATGCATGTGGAGTCTGGATTCATTCGCTGCCACCCTGACAGTGGAAAGATTGCCTTCATGACAGCACACAACTTTGGTATGTTCAATCCATGTACACTGGATACCCCAAGGGGCATGTCATTCTTCTACCTAAAATAATCACATAAAATTTGAACTGTCAGTTAACCTGTTGACTCTTTGATGGTGATCTATGAAATAATATCCCATTCTGAGGAATGGCTGAAGGAACACAGAGAAGTAGTTCACATTTTGCACCATCTGGTGAGCCCTTGTCGCCAAGTTTGGAAATGAGTGAGTCTTGAGTCACATGTTTTATTTCCTAAAAAGGAGTGACTTCTCTTATGAAGTCCATTATGAGGTGTCAATGGTTTTTTTGTACAATGCTTCAAGTCATAGAACCACTCAGTGCTTGTTCAATGAATCGCATTTTGGCAGAGAAACCTTCAAAGATCAATCCCATGAGGAGCAACTTCTCTGAGTCACTTCTGAAGTTTAAATGTTTCAGTTTCAAGCTCTGCCCAAGGAAAACTGCTGAATAATGTACCAACATATAGAGCAATCTTTGGGCATTGAGGAAACAACAATACAAGACATATTGAACAAAAACTCAATGTCAGAATGGTCTGTGCAAGATGGATCTTGCATTTCCTGGCCAAGAAACAAAAACAGAAGAAGGTGGCCAACTGAACAGGTCAAAACATTTTGACAATTGCATATACTCTTTAATAAAACTAATTTTAAAAGTTGCCCAAATTAATTCTTCAATCTATTAGGCCAGCAGTTCCCAGACTTGTTTGAATTGCGACCCACTTGCTGACATACAAAAAATTTTGCGACCTGCCAGAGTCTAGGACGAGGTACTTTCAAAGTATTTATGATGTGAAGGAAACTGATCAACCTTTTCTGCAGGGCATGATTTATCTTGTGCAGATGTGGATATAGTGATTTTTTTTATACAGGGGAAATGTATGCGACCCACCTTGATGCTTCTCGTGACCCACCAGTGGGTTGCAACACACAGTTTTGGGAACTGCTGTATTAGGCAATTCATATGAAGAGTCATATTACCCCAATGAGCATATTCCCCCAAGTTACCCTGTAGCATGAATGTTCTTCATTTTCCTCTTTAAGTTGAATCTCAAAACTGAGTAAAAGTTTATTGTCCTGCACAATAATTAATTTTTTCAGGTGTTGCCATGATAGAAGAGGGATTTATGAATGAAGATGGTGATGAAATGGTACTTGAAAGTTTCCAGACCTCCAGGATGTCTTTCTCCAAGGTGCCAACTGTGACCCAAGTAAGATGCTAGTCTTGGTCATTGTCTCCTGCCCGTATAGCATCCTCAAAGAGTTTCTTAAATATGATCTCCTTGATTTCCCTGTTGCAGACAAAACGAGTTTACAAAAAAAAAAATGATGATGAGATGGAGTATGTCTTCAGCATGGCTACAGCAAATACTCCTGAACTGGAGGAGCACTTACGGATCACCTACAAGAGAAGCAAATAAACTTTGTTTCCCAAACTCCAGGGAACCTGAACTCCATGTCTGATAATGCTTAAGGGTGGCAATTCACAATGCTATTCTGCTTTCTCTTGCATTTGTAATATTGTTGTGGATCAATTAACTCTTTCTATTTGGCTGAATGCCCTAATAGTTGACCATGACATTCATGCTAGTATGGTCCAAGTTTGGCCTTTTACATGTTTTATAGAATATGTTATGCAGGTCTACCAGCCTATCTAATAAGTTCATTTTGGCTGATATTCCTGAGGCAGCTCATATGTTCAGATGGATGTTCTGAATATTTTTTCATATTTTGATGATGAACATGGGATCATGGGATCTTGATATACTGTATATATTCTTGGTTTTGTGTTCTTTGTGGGAAGTAAAAAGTGCAATTTCACAAATTTTTTGCTGTTGTTGCAAAAGCAGCATCTCCATTGGAGATTGGCAAATCTGATATATTTTTGGTTCCATATACAATAAAAGAATTATCTTAGGCTTTTTAAATTATCTTTTGGTTTTCTTATAGTTTGCTTTTTGAGAGCAGTGGGAGGCATACTTGTCTATTAACAATGATACAACTTGAAGAATCTTATCATAGTTCTTAACTCTGCCCCCTTGATAGGACTGCACTAAGATTGATTTTCTTGAAATGGCATTCCACCATTAGTATGCTTGTGACAGATTCAATGAGAAGGAAAGTGCATCTGTCCAAGCAGTGTGATGCATTATGGCAGAGGAGAATTTTGCTGAAGATAGTGGTGGAAAACACAGGTATTTCTGCATCTCATGCATGGCTCTGAATAAAGAACTGTATCGACATTATGGGCCAGGAATACTCAAACTGTCCATCTGTGTAAGCTATTTGAAAATGCTGACTTTGTCCATGTGAGCACTTATTCTTGTGGTGTTGGCCATTTCATGATGCTCGTATTTGTCGTAGGAGATGTGTGGGAAAACCACTGACAAGTATGTTGAATATGAGGGGACACTTGTATTTATTGATCTCATGCTTCAGAAGAAGGAAGCCTATCGACATGTCCTCTTCAATTCTTCTTTTACTGTGAGTTTTGCTTTCACCTCTTTTCCCTTAATATACTATTGCCATTAGGTGTATTGACTTGTGAAAGAAAAAAGGACCATGAATGACTTCTTTGCTTTCTCAGGCATATTGGAAACCTTTAATGCTGCTGCTTCTGTTTGAAGCATACAGACGATGGCATCAACTAAGAAAGCCTCAAGCTCTGGAATCTTATGTGGAACTCGAATGGGGTTTTTATGTAATCCTCATTGCAGTTTCCCTAGGTAAGTCACTCCTCTCTGAAAATTGTGTTGCTCTGATTCTGATTTTTATATTTAAATCATTTAGAACTTTTGAGTGGGGAGAAAGTAAACTTGAGTCTGTAACTTCTATTGTATGCAGAATTCCTTATGTACCTGAGAGTGGCAGGTGGATTGGCAAGTCAGTTGTCTCAAAGTGCCTACCAGAGGGAGAAGAGTCGCCGGTGGCGAGATGGAATCAATGCCCTCATCCTGGCATCTTATGGTGAGAGCTTCATGGTTCTCGGTCTCCTCTGGGATCAAGACCAAGATATCTTCTACTTCACCTTCACCACCCTCTTCATCCTTGTCTCTCATGCTCAGGCATTCTCTGGTTAGCATGCATGCATGACTGTCCCTTTCTCATTCAAGGTGTAAACTTATGATTTCCATTTGAAAAACATTTATGGACTGCTTTTTTTGAAAATGATAATTGAGCTAATTTGGAATGAATGGAATGAGATATGCTCTGGGCATTGCTTGGCAAAGCCTCTGTTAAGAGTCTGTCTTTATGCCAATTCAGTCCTTCTGGCAAGAGCAAGTTCATGTCCTTGATTGGGTCAGGATTGAAAAGTGTTACACTTGGATCTAGCTTTTTGAGATAAGTGAGATAAGTTTCCATTTTGATTGAGGCTTGCTAGTTGATTTCTTTTTTTCCATGTTGCAGTCGTTTCCAGTGTGTCATCTGCCAAGTCACTTGTGATTGTGACTTGCCTTGCAGCCTCATTTGCTTCACTCGACCATGGTGTCTCCCGTTTTTTAGCTAAACTTCTCTTCTAATCCAAATGCATGTAACAGTGCTTGATTCTACCCACTGTGATACTTGATTGTGCTGTTTTTGTATTTCCTTTGCAAGTGCCAATATACTGGTTTATGTTTTGAATGATGTGGTTTCACTACACTACTTGAAGCAACATGATGGATGTGTCTGATAACTAGGGCTTAGCAGAGATATTCTCGAAAATTGAGTTGCTCTGGGTTTATTGAGGCTTACTTGCTCTGAACTTAAAATTGCTTTCAGCCTCTTCAATTCATGCAACTCTTGCACTGTATCGTTACTTGAGGGTTTCTTACTTCAATGCATACAATTGTCATGCACTGTTGGAACAAGTGAGTGGCAGCCAGCTGACTTTTCAGGCAATCGTTGATGCGTTTGCAGTCACGGGAATTGCAATTTGTGGAACATTTAAGAGATACCACTGATGGAGACCTTTGAGATTTCCATTTTTCAATCCTGAGAAAGCCATACAAAAGTTTCTCGGCTGTGTAACTTGTGCTATATGCAGCGATACAAAAGAAGGGACCTAACACAGGTAACAAGCGACAGGCCATTGATATTCTTTTTTAGTGCTAGCTTGGGGATCTTAGCCTTCGAGAATAGTTGATCTTCCATCGTACAGTTTATGACGTGGTTGTGGGACGCATAGTTGGTTCAAGTCCAAACTTAGTGGCTCGGCATTTACGGGATGGGTCGAAAACCCGGACAGTTTTCAACGATGCACCATGCTATAGTCACTGCGTATATTTTAAAGCGGCTTGCGGCATTTGGGAACGGAATGAATAAGCTTAAAATGATGTACTTACATTTTAAATATCTTCAAAAGTTTCAGACATTCAGGAGCTCATATAAACAAACAAAAATTACATTGCCACAGGAAGGGACACGCAACGGCTGAAGGTCACATGGCGTAGTTCTTGTTTGTTGTTCATACGAGCTCCTTAATTTCTGAAAATGTTGAAGGTATTCCCTCTGAAATGGACGTGCACCATTTTAAAGCTTATTCTCTCCGCTTTCAAATGCTGGGAACTGTATTAAAATGTGTGCATTGAGTGAAGTGTAGTGTATCGTTGAACACTCCGGCTTTTTTTTTTTTGTACTGAACCTTTCACAACGATGAGGGAAGTCATAGCGGATGGGTACTCCAGTACCCAGTTCTTGAGTGTCAAGTGAAGACCATTGGGGGCAGGAGCGACAAATCCCCCTCTACTTTTCCGTGTGAAGGGGCAAGGGGTGCCTTTTCACCCCCCTCCTCCCAGTTACATGCAAATAAACGACCAAAGGATCGAGTTCTTGCATCCAAATTATGGAAAACCCCACTCGGTATTGGAAGCCTTTTACCCTCACGGTTTCGAAAAAGTTCTACCCTAGGTCCAAATCATGCCACTGGTACAAAATATAAGAAAACTGTTAAGTTCGATGTCTATAAACCTCGTGCAGAGCAAAAGAGACGCTGAGTGCGAGGCCTCTTCCAAGTTGCCCTAGTTCAAGTGGCAAAAAATAAACTATTTGATGAGAGACTTGGCACTCCCAACAGAGATGGAGCGAGCTCGGTTGTCTTTCCGAATTTCATTTTGAAAGGTCCTCTTCGCGATTTGCAAATAATTACTTGAGAAAGGCTTCCTCGCGTTCTCAGAATTGGCGGCATTCGTGACAAACGGATTCAATAAATGGTAGGAGACAAGGGAACGGTTTCCAGAGAGCAGGGGCGGACTGGGACTAAAAATCGGCCCTGGCATTTTTACTCACACCGCCCCTCATTGAGGCTGTGGCTTATAAACCTAAATTGATTACTGAAACGAATTACTAGACAATGATTATACCTACCTCATTATTGATACAGGCGGGGGGGTTCGTCGACTCTCAACTGCATGGCGCTGTGGAATCGCACTGCGGGGCTAGCGATGCTATTGAAAATATGCATGGCTACCAAAGAAACGTAGTAGCGGCTCCAGGATGACAGGTCAAAAGGGGGGGAAAGGTCATTAATTTCTTGTAAACCGACCTGAGATATTTGAGTATATTATACAGTAGTTTAGTGTGTGTGGGGGGGGGGGGGAAGAGACATTCGTGGAAGGACAGGGTTGTCATATATTCAGAACTTGCAATTTCCTTATACATTATCATTGCAATACAATAATTAAGGGGAAAAGTAAGAGAAATGATCGTGAGGTATCGCAAGCAGGAATTGCATGGAAACGATGTACAAGGAAAAGATACATGTGCTTCCAAAAAAAATATCGAAACCACCTAAGCTCGACTTGACCCGCCTGACAACCCAGACCTGTCAATCCATCTTCTTTGTCCTATCTGATGAGGTCCCACTTGTAGCACCTTGTTTAATCCCCCTTCTTCCTCTGTCGGCTCTCTTCTCCGACCTCATCCATCGGTTCTTTCTCTGGGAGTAAGAACTTCCTTTTTTTTTTTATTCAAAGCAAGGAATGAACTACGTTGCATAAGACTAATAGGGTGCTTGAGGGGACCGGCCCTTCTGGCATTTACCAGAGCTGCCAGATGGCCAGTCCGCCCCTGCCAGAGAGCAAGAATATACAGAAGATTCCCAGAGTTCTTTCCAGTTCAATCATCCAAATAATGATGATTGCCGGAGTTCTGCAAGGCGACGCTACGAGTTTTTCATGGATTTTGAAATCGCAGGCTCCAAAACTCTGCTCCCAATCGAGGAAAAATCGTCTCTGAGGTTTCTCCTCGTACCCGACGACCCCAGACTCCAAAACGCATGCGAAGCCAAATCCAATAGCCTTGCGGTCCCAGGCCTCGCACATCCCTCGTGCCCGTCATCGCCCGACATCCTCACGAAGCTCTTCTCTCTCCCAAGACCATCCGTATCCCATGCGATAAAAGCTTTACCCTCGTCGGCTCATCCTTCCTCTCTCCCGCCCGCATTCCCAGAAAGTGGACCATGTGGACCACAGCGTCCAGTCCGGTCCAGTCGCTCCTTGACCAGCACTCGGAGCTGACGCGCTCTTCAGACGCTGCTGGCGCGCTAAATTCGGTGTCAAGATTTCCGGGTTTCTCGATAAAATTCAAATCCTTTTTTGCAACGACCGTGGAAGCGGACAGGTATCGAAGTCTGCCTTGAAATGTGCTAAGTATTCTCATCTGCGAGCATTGAAAGGGGAAAAGAAGCTGATTCCCTTCACGACCGTCTTTAATATTTTTCTTTCATTTGCCGTGTTATTTTGAATTCTGCGCGAGAAAACAAGATGGAAAGAATTTTCTCGTCGTTAAACCCGACCGTCGATGCAGCTTCTTCGCGCCCATAAATTGCGTGTTTCCGGGTTCTCAGAGGGGAGAGGGAGGGGGAAGCTCTCGAGGTCTTCGAGAAACATTTGCTTCGGAGTACGGTGTGAGCTCACTCATGTTTATCAACAAATCGCCGCCTTTTCGCCGACACGAAAAAAGGCATGCAGTCGCATGCCTTTTTTCGTGTCGGCGAAGGCCTACCTATGACTGACGTTTTATCTTTTTTTTTCCTTCCATCATATTTCGCCCCCCATGATATGATGGGAGCGAGTGACCGAGCCTTGTTTTGACCAAGGACATTCTTTGTTTCTCCCCCCCCCCCCTCGGTTGTGCGGCAGACCCATAGTGCAATGAATATCTTCTGCCGGATGTTGCAGGAACCAATACACCCCAGAGAACAATTTTCGACCTTTCGTTGACTTCGCCCCCTCCCCCTTTTTCCTCCGAATCCTGAATCAGGAGTCGAGATCGTCCGAGAAACCCATTCCAAGATGCTGAGATGTACCTCTTCTGTTCAAACGGGGTCAAAACTTCTCTCGAGGTACTTTTCAGTGCTGCCCAGTAAAAATGACCCATAAAAATGTCGTTTTCTCAATGGAGCTGCTCTTCGTTTTCCTCAAGCACTTTTTTTTTTAAAAGCCCTTACGATACTCTTTCAGTTGTCGACATCTTTAGGTCATCCCGTGTCGAGATGCCAAGACCCCCACACTCTTAACGCATAATTTCCCTTTAAGTACTCTTTCAGTGCTGCGGTATTGCGGAACACCAAATGAAACGCATGACAAGGCAAACGTACTGATATCTTAATTGTCAACCCGACCTTATAGGTTTTGCTCAGACAGCCTTAGTACTTATCAATTCTAAGTACTTTTCAGTATTTCCATTGCTTGTTCAACCAGAGGTGCTTAAAAAATACATAACGTTGTGCGAAGACGATCCAAAGAAGACGATCCCCATGCTTTTTGAACTTCCACGGTAAGTACTTTTTGGTACTGGCAGTGCGAGTAGTTTGATGCATGAGCCGAAAAGGCGGGACCTCACAGCGATTCCGAATCCATCGGTACCTAATTCCTCGAAATCGGTGCGAGAAATGAACTGGATGGAGCGAAGAAGGGGGAATGGGGTTTTGGGGGCGGGGATTCGCGGGGGGGGAGGGCGAGGTCGAGCGTTGGATGTCTCCAGCCCGAACTCGCCTTTTTTGTCTTTTCATTGTTGAGCCTAGAAATTCGTTTCGGCAAGGAGGGCATGCGAAGAGGTTCTGTTCTGTCCCCCGCATTTCGCCCCGAGCTTCTTGCATGTCGGGTCGCGAGAGGGAAGGCAAGGGGCTCGGGAAGCGGCGGCGCAAAGCGTTGCGGATCCGAGGCGTCGCGACGCCGGTCGTCCGCCGCTTGGCCCGTCGCGCGGGGGTGAAGCGCGTCGCCTCGCTCGTCGGCGAGGAGACTCCTCGTGCCTTCTGCGTTTCTACGGTCGTCGGAGACGAGGTAAGCTACGTCGAATATGCCAGGCTGGGTGCGGCGCTCGGCAACTTGCGCATCTCGCAGCCTGGTGAGGCAGCGAGTCGCCCCGTGACGGAGACGACTGCTGAGCGTCTGGCCGCCTGGCAGAGCGACAGCACAGACCACCTAGCCGCCTGGCAGAACGACCGAGCAAACCTCCTGGCCGCCGGACAGAGCGACCGAAGAGATTCCTCGGCATCCGATTGTTGTGTCAGCATGGAGTGCCGCTTCGACTCTCTCGTCCTGGGCTCGACCGAACCCGCCAACCGCCACACGGCTGGGGATTGACAGAGAGGGTTCACTCGAGGGCGAGGGCGCTTCACCGCTTCTTCCATAAGGGCGCTTCTCCGCGCCCTCCGAGGTTTCCACTTGCGTACAATCCAGTTTACCGTCTTTTTGTTTGATGAAAAGAGAAAAATGCGAGCCGATGTGAGAGTTTTTCGTTCGGTTTCTCAGCCTTTTTTTCTCTCTTGATTTCCCAATGTCATTTTGGCAATGTCCAGTCGTGCGTCTGTGGAACGCCTCGTCGGTGTTGCATTTCCGAGTTTCTTCTCTCCGATGTTATTTTCCCTTCTCTTCCCAGAGGCATAATCTCGTGCTAATAAAATACTTTGGACGAGAGCGTTTCTCCTTTACTCCATGGACGAAGACGGTCGTCGTGCCGACGGATGAAAAAATCCATCGAAATTCATTTGGAAAATTTGCAGAATCGTGAACAATTTTTTTTTATATCGTCTCCTGCCTCGACAATCGAACAAAAAAGGTCGAAGGCAAACTTATGCCTTCATCGTTCTTGGCAATTTCAGAGCAGTCGTAGTGCCACCTTCCAATAGCTGACGCCATCCCTCGTGAATGCACTCCCGTCGTTAAAGGACGTGTGGTGGCCTTTCTCAAACGCTCCCTTGCAAATTCAACAGGTCACCCTTCCATTGAAAGCCAGCTTGAGACAGAAGGCCACAAATGAAGTTGTTTGAAGTGATCCTTCAGAAATTAGAGCGTATTTGTGGAAGTGGCTTCGTCTTCACGTTCTCCATTTCATTTCAGATCGAAGCTTTTTTTTTTCGAAGGAAGTTATGGAAGAAAATGCGAGATTACGCACGCCTTCTGCGTCGCGTTCGCTCGCTGATCCGACATTCCGAAATAACGCATTCCGCATGATGAATTTTTCGTTCCCGATTGCTCGCTGAAAATCGTGCTAAAGTGCAGACCCAGCATGAAATTCAAGCCAGCAGCCAACAGTCTAAAAGTAAAAGTCACATCAGGATTGATTCAGCTGAAAATAGTCATTAAAATAAGCTGTATTCCGACTGGAAATGGTCGGAATTTCCAGCTTTGGTCCAGCTGGAAAATTCTAGTTGGAATTTCAAGCTGAGTTGAACCTACTTTTTGTTACACTTTCACTTAACAAACTGTCACATGGAAAAAAAAAAGCTATTTTCCGTGACTAACATCCTCAACATCCTCAAATCCGCTCTGAGATTAAGATTTAATGAATTGTTGAGGGTGCTACGCCCCTTCTGCCAATTTTTTTTTCCTGGGGGGGAGGGGAAAGGAGGGGGAGGTGGCGGGGGAGGGGAGGGGAAGGCGGAAAGGATTACGAAATGCAGCTTCACCGGAACGAAGGGATCCCAGGCGCGACAAACGATGGGGCTGCGACATGTCAAGGGGGGCGTGACGTCACGAGGGCAAGGACGCTTGAGAGCGTGCGAGTGCGGGGGGTAGGCATTGCCGTTGTCGATTCTCCCGGCCGCGTGTGCGTGACCTGTGCAGTCCCGATGGTTTCCCGCTCTGTCGTCGCGTGCTTCGTCTGCTTCTTCGGTGAGACGAAATGCGGAATTTCACCTCAAGTTTGGGGATATTGCATCAAGAGAATTTATTGGAAATTCCGTTAATGGACCTGGGAAATTATTGAAATGGTTCTCTAGTTTAGTTTTTTCCGTTCCGTGAATATAGCGACGGTGATCTGATTTCAGGAGGAGCATTGGGTATATCCCACCAGAGTATAACCAATTTGAAGAATATCCTCTTCAAGGACTACGATGAGCTGGTCCCACCCATCCTGACCGATAAGACTGGCGTCGACGTCAGATTCGGGGCGTCCGTCATCAATCTTCGCCTGGTAAAAATATATATAAATATTTATTTATATTATTTGGTTGGTGATCATCGAGAGGGTTCGTTCGGGATTCAATAGGACGAGCTGAAGGGAGAAGCAATCTGGCATCTCTGGTACCGAGCTGTGAGTCGTCTGCTAGTCGATTGCGGTTGAGGTGAGGCCGCGGGAGGATGATCGGGGGATCGTTGTAGGTGTGGGAGGACGAACGTCTGAGGTGGGAGCCGTCGGAGCACGATAACATCACTGAACTGAGGGTTCCTTCGGATCGAGTCTGGCTTCCCGACATCACTGCTTACAACGAGTAAGGAATTCATTCGTTCTTCTGCTTCATTCGCGCTTCCGCATCCTTTGCAGGCTCTGGAGCCGATTTACTCGTGGCTAGGCGTCCTATTCGGAAGCGGGAGTGATGGCCTTGGGAAGCTGTGCGTGCTGCGAGAGGGACTTTTGGCAGCAGAGTCTATTATAAATGGCAAAGTTAATCTCACTGGTTAAGTTCTCACAAATGGCATCCTCACATGTGAGATTTGCGAACTAACTTGTGAAGTACGTGAAATCAAGTGCAGAACAAATGAGCTCACAATTCTACGTGAAAACATCATGGAAATAATTTAGTGAGCCCTATGTAAGTAAGAAAGAACAAGCCTATTTGAAAAATAGGGATGCATGCAAGATGATAAGAAGCAAGGCTTTTCGTACTCCCCCATCGCGAAGAAGCCGAATGAAATGAAAACAATTGAAGCTGTTGCTGTCTCCGGTTTCATCGTAGGCTTAAACGCACGCTGCTGAAGCAGATTGGGATGGTATACATCATACCCACGTGGTATGTGATATCTGAGACCAATTCGGAAGGGGCACATCAGGACCAGTAGTCTTTTTAATCGGATCAAGATTAAAGATCTTGATCCGGTTAAAGATTTTATTCGGATCGAGATCTTAGCTGATTCGCAAAGCCGACTGCCGGCGCTATGTTGAATTGGCACTTGATTTTCAGGGCCAGCGAGGACGAATTCCGATCAGCCCTGCACCAACAGCATGCATTCCACGTTGTCGTCTATTCGAGAGGGGAGGTGTTGTTCGTGCCGAGCATCACCATGAAGACGTATTGCCAGGATGACTTGGTTGATTGGCCGTTCGACGCACACGAGTGCAGCATCAAGTTCGGGTCTTGGGTCTATCATGGGTTTCTTCTTGACCTCAATCTCTATAGTGCGACGGGGAATTCCTTCGTGAGTCCTGATATAAGCGTCTGCTGGCTGCCGAGGAAAGAAGCGAGATCTTCGGGGTGAGGGGGAGGGAATCGGGTGAGACGAAATGCTCTCTTTCGAAGGAGTTGGATAATTATCGGGAATCGCCGCACTGGGAGATCGTGGAGAAGCCGACGATGGTCCGACACGAAACGATTTACTCGTGCTGCGAGGAGCCGTACGTGGATCTCATGGCCACCGTGACGCTGATGCGGAGGCCGTCGCTCTTCTACAAGGGGACGCTCTTCTTCCCGGTCATCGGTGAGGGGTCGTCGTCCTCATCATCGCGTTTAATTTAAAGAGGCCATGAAGACTAGCAAATAATGAGGTCGACAGGAACAGCATCGACACGAAACTTAATCGACGTCTGAACGATGACGTCTTTATGATAGGGAAAATTTCGATATGGAAGCACATAGACTCGAATGAAAAAAACTGTACATAGAGTAAGTTTGAAATTATAGGGGGGGAAAAATGTCGTCTCATTGTTTCGGGGTTCTGCTCGCGCAAATTGAGTAAAATATGTCAAAACTGAGAGAAATTGAGAGATATCTATTTGAAAGCACATACGCACTCCATCAAAACAGGAGATATTAATCATCCCAAAGAACGCATTAACCAAGTTAGCGAAAAAATCCACCATACATGAAAAAGAACAGTTCTGAAAGAATGGGAACATCACCTCTCAATGTGCATCGCAAAGAATGGCGGACATGTTCAACGTATTTTCTAATTGAAAGTGTGACGTTTTGCTGATAATTATTCGCTTACCGGTCACCGTGTAGTTAATTCCTTATCGGCCTTATTCATGTCGATGCCACCCCTCATCGGAATGAATCCAGGACGACTCTTGTGGAAGCGGTTTTGTGTTGCGTGTCGGTCCTTTTCTGTCGTAGTTATGTTGTGTCTCGAAGTAATACTCCTATCGGCGTCATTCCTAGGCTCATTACGGGACTGAGCTTGCTCAGCTTAGTATTTTCTTGCGTTTTGTACACGTGACATTACTTCTTTTTTGTTTTCCACAACAGGAACGGCATTACTGACCCTGTGTGCCTTGTGGTTGCCAGCAGGGTCAACTCATCGACTCATGTACTTCTTCCTGAACAGCATCCTCCTCTTGATTCTCCAGCTCTATCACTCCTCCTTCATCCCAATCACCAGCGAAAAAAGCATCAAGATCAGTGAGATGGAAATTCAAGCTCCTTTCGAAACGGTTTGCTTTCCCTGAACTCGATTTTTCCTTCCCACAGTGAATTGCATGAACGTCCTCCTGTGCCTTCAAGTTCTCGGCCTCCTCTGGTCCCTGGCGACCCTGCTCCTCGCCTGCTCCCACAACGGCTTCACTTCCAAACTGGTCCAGTGGGGTCGGGGCATCCTGGGTCGGATCTTCTGCCTCCCCGCAGAGACCCCCGAGAAGGTAGGAACCTCCGCTTAGTCTGTCGTGGGATGCACTCGAGTGATGACCCTCGATTCCATGGCAGCTGCTGGACGAGGAGGAACAGGGCCGGGTGTGGAAGGAGATCCTGGTCGAGCGGTTTTTGGACCGAATCGCCTTTTGCGTCTTTCTCTTTATCATTGTCTTCAATTTTTCACTCAATTGGCCTCGTCGTCAGCTGTGATCTGGTCGTTCGAGACCGAGGGGGAGACTGCCTTGTCCTCATTTCTCTCATTTCTTCAACCGTTTTTGTTCGAGACAGAGAAGAAATGACGATTTGAAGAGGTGGTAAACGTCGGTGATTGTTGATGCAATTTCTACCTGACGATAGGAAATGATCATGGAAATACAGAACTGAAGCTCCTTTTCGTCTCGATCTTCCTGGACGCGATAAAAATGATTTACCTATGATTCACGACTATCCTTTGCTTGCTCTTCGCCGGGATTTCGTCCTTGGCCTTTGACTTTTAAGAGCCCTGCCAGCGAAAACTACATTTCTAATAATTGTTCATTTACATTGGCGATAGATGGATTGAAACTAGGAACAAGATAGTGTCATTGTCTATGCACTGTTGACGTGGGGGCTTGACGTACAATATTCCTTGATTTTAGATATTTGTTGGTATCCAGAAGGGCATTGGCAATATTAGTTTTCCACTTCAAAGGCAAGCAGTCGCAATAAATTACGTAAATAAATTAATGAAGATGTAATAATGAATTAAATGAAGCAATGACAGGAGAAGCCAATTCGAGAGGCTCACGACCGGAGGCGTGATATATTATCAAATCTGAATTAAGTTTTAAGGGTTGGATTGTGATAGAGCGGAATTCGGCACAACATGGATTTTGTCACTGGGTTAGTGATTTTTGAGACACTACTCGAGAAAAAATTTCGTCCGAAGAATCCTGCTGAAAATGTTGAATCGTCCGTTGAATCCACTGCTTCAAATGCATTTTTTACAGTTTTTAATATTTGCGAAATGCCTAACCTTGTTTTAACTACGCTCATCGCGACACCTATTAATGAAGTCAATATACTCACTGACGAGCAAAAGTAATGAGAGTTACTTTTTCATACTTGATGCAAACCCGGCAACCACGCCTGCATTGCATACGAACATGAAATCCACCTGAACCTCCTCGCCACGGATGCGCACTTCAGCGCATATACCGACAATGTCTCGAAATAAAGATAGTTTGACGTACTATCTCTCTAATATTTTACTGTGATTACCCAAGCTGCTGGTAGAGGACATAGGAATCTATAGTTCTACAAGATTTCGTCTCACTTGAACCGATATTCGAATTTTTATCAATTTTTGAAACGTAATTGTTCTTGCACCGTAGCGCTTGACCATTGTTTCATCAGAGGGTAATGTGGCGGATATTTTGAATTGTTCATCAGGTCAGGTGACCCCATTTACATGATTTTTTAGATTAGTTCTGAAGTACGGCATAAGAGTTTCCAGGAAATATACAGGGTGTCCGTAAAGTGACTACCTATGGGCAATTTTTTTCATACTGAATCTGGGGGAACCAACTTTTTTATTTTTGTATGCTGTTTATCATTAGACTTCGGAATGGTATCACATCTTTTGTTTCTAAACTCTATTGTCGCTGAAAATTAATTTACCAAACCCTTGTTTTAATTACAAGTTCAGACATATGGAGCGTAGCATTCCGAATTGTCAGAATGGCCTCCACGATCTCCGGATTTTGACCCCTTGTGACTTTTTTTCTCTGGGACTACTTAAAAGGCATTGTTTACAAGGAGGAGCCCACAGGGATGAACATTTTGAAAGGGAATATCTCATGGATTCTCATGGATGGAGCCAACAATGGGCTCAGAAATGTCTGGAAATCGGCGGTCGACACCTTGAGCCAATTTGTCGAGTAAATTCCTAATGTTTATGATTTTGAATTCCCAAAACGCTCTAATATTCAATCAATACCATGACAACTGCAAGACTTTTTTGCAGTAGGGTCGAATGGCGAAATTTGCCTCGAGTCGTTGTCTAAAGTTCTTCTCCATTCAAATGGAAAAAAAAATGAGACACAAGATGTGGGAAATTAATTCTCGGCCGTGCCAAAGTGATAGGAGAAAAGATCTGACATTATTCCGAGGTCGGTACATTGTCAATCAACAAAAGTAAAAAAAAATGGCTACTTCAGGGTCTATAAAAAAAAAGTCGCCCATAGGTAGTCACTTCATGGACACCCTGTAGTTTATCGGGACTCTTTCCACAAATTTTCTGCGAAGAGCCAATAAATAAAATGCTTAATGTTGCCTCCAGGAGTGCCGTGGCAAGGTCAGTTAGAGGGTATCTAGGGTCATTATAACCTCAAAATTTGAAGGAGAATCGATAAAGCCGTGACCCATGGGGTAAAAACGCGCTGCGTTGCGTGGACAGTCCTGATACCAAAAGGGATTTTCCTTGCTCCTCTTGAAACGACGTCGATTTCGTATCTTTCTTGGTCAGGCAATATTTGAATGTTTAAAGAAAGCTGCAGAGAATTTGATTTTGAAGAAAAATCAACCGCCGTTTCCTAAGTCGGACTTCCTTCGACGAAGCATCTGACCTTTCCCGAACGCATTTCGACCGCCACTTTTCTTCATCCAGTGACGGAAAGAAATGGATTGGAAAAGTTTGGAAAAGATTGGAAAGGAATGTAAACGACAACTTCACGTCGGTTTATGGCTGGGGCATGTGCGGTTTCCCAACAACGAACCAAAGTTGGCGCGATGAAGGACCAATAGGACATGCCCGAAGATGAGCCCTCTTAAACCATAAGCCAAGCATTTGCCAGTGATGGCCCGACTAAGGCTTATATACGCGTCGACGAAAAGCCATCGATGGCCAGATGAATATATTTTGACTGGGAACGACGGAAAAAATTAATCGAAAATTCATAGGAAAATTTCACAGAATCGTGAAAATTTTCCTATCGGCTCCAGCCTCGACGATCGGGCGAAAAAAGTCGGAAGCAAACTCGTGCAATTATTGTTCATGGCAATTTCAGAGCAATCGTTGTGCCATCTCCCTATTGCAGATCACCCTTCCAATGAAGGCTAGCTTGAAACAGAAGGCCGCATTTGAAGTTGTTTGAAGTGATCCTTCAGAAATTAGAGCGTATTTGTGGAAGCGGCTTCGCCTTCACGTTCACCATTTCGTTTCACTTTTTTTTTTCTGAAAGAACTCATCCATTGCCGTAATACAGGGTGTTCAGAGTCGCACAGCCAATGAAATAGGATCTTATTTGTTATCTTTAAAAGTAGGACTGTCAATTCGATTGGATTAATCGAAAAATTGGGTTCAACCTATATTTCGCGCCCCACTTTCACCTTATTGTCAGATGGAAAATGCTATTTTCCGTGGCTAATATCCTCATTTAAAAAAGAGTCTGGCACCAAGAGTCCCCTAAGCAGCACGCTCAACTTCCCAAGGCCATCACTTCCGCGTCCGAACAGGACGACGAGCCACGCCTAAATCGGCTCTTGAGCCTGGGAAGGAAGCGGAAGAACGCATGAACCCCTTACTCA